>JAPYZL010209858.1:0-11166 GCA_030522825.1 Platygaster orseoliae | reverse complement strand
AAAGCCGAGACACGTGTCCCATCAATTTTGATAAACTATCGATAAAACATTGTCCGATTGAATTTCGAATTTCCTATACCTAGACCTCCCCTTGTAAGCTCCTACATGGGTCGTGGCGACTTACGCGTTGACTGATTGTGGTGGTATTTGATGACTATGAAAAAAATCGTTCCTCATAACTAGGATCATTCCTGAGTGAAAGAATTACTTTTTTTTTTGTCAAACTGTTTGGTATTTTTTTTCAAACTGTTTTGTAATTAATGCCAATTATACCCGTTACCCCCGTTACGCAATATTTACTAATGTTGGAAATTATCACCACTTCGCCAAAAGTTTAGTAAATTCTACCCGCCGTTTCGATAAAATTTACAAAAAAATTTTCTGCGTGAACCACATACATCTTCATTTATTATCACATATGACCTCGGTACTAACTAATTGTAAGGATTCTAAAAAACTAGCATAGCTTGCAATTAAAATATCATCAATGGTAATGAAACGTTCTTGTTACCAGACGATAGGAAAAAAGCCTGTAGTGTTCGTTCAGAATCGAATTCTACGCGTGTTGGGAGAAAAACTGCGAGCATTTCGATTACATATCTGCCGTACCCTTATCTAATGGTCGGGGTATAAGAAAAATGAGTTTAGCATTCGATTTGTAATAAACGAGACTACCAGGACTTCAACCCAGATTTTTCGATTCGCTTTTAACTGCGAATTCGGCAAAGGCTTGATCGAGTGATGAATTGTTCGTACGTATTGAAGATCGTAAAAAGAGATGAAAAGTGAATCGAGTGAATGGAAAATGATGAAACCCTGCAGTAAGGAATTTGTAATCAAATGAGATAGAAAAAAGATATGAGAAAAAATAGGCAAAAAGTTTGCCAAAATACTACAGTTTAAACGTTTGATTAATTTACAATGTATTCTGATCTTTTGCAATACATCTCTGTATATTTTTGTGTAACGAAAACTCAGTATTTATATATTTTAATTTCTTTATTCTATATTATATAATTAATGGCACACAATCAGAGTCTATAATAAAATATTTATATTCACTGTACATGCAAAAAATTCGTTAATAAAATTTCATCTACTTACAATTAATTTAAAATTGCAAATCCCTCTGATATTTCGATACGTCTCTTTTCGAGCTTTTCGCACTGAAAATCTGCTTAATAATTTTAGCAACAAAGCCTTCTGCAAGCAACTTCGTTAATGAAAATAACAGTAATTGGCGTAATTTGATAACGTCGTAACCGTGAAATTGCCTCGAAAATTCTCTGATGTAATTTTTGACGGGTGTAAAGTTTCAAAAGCTCGTTAAATCCGGAAAATAATTTTCAAAAGACTGCCACGATGTTCTGCTGCACATTTTAAAAGATATAAGCGTTGCAAAAGTTAATTTCATAATATAAAAGAAAAAATGGAACTTTAATTGCAGAGATATTTGTAACAGACTTTTCTATTTTTTAGAATTAAATTTACTTTAATCTTTAGGACCTGATGAAACGAATTATGTTCTTTTCTTTAAAGCTTTTGACATATTTCGTACTGTTTTTTCATGAAATATTTTTGACGTTCAAAAAGTAGATACTGATATTTTACCTTTTTCATCACTCTAACCTCAAAACTGACATTTGGACGTGACTTTGAAGCTATTGTGATGAAAAATACAGTTCGCACTCGTGAGCTATCGCCAATTTTGGCTCAGCCGATTTTGTCCCTCGGCTCGGGATAAAACCTTCGGCCTCGCCAAAATCGGCGATAGCTCCCGAGTACGAAATCTACTATTTTTTAATTATGGTTCTTTATAAACTTCTATAAGCCAGATGAGATTTAAATTAAAATTTCTTGTAAAAAAGAAGCGTACGAAATAAAATGAAGTTTTTCTACTTTTTGTTCAACTTTCAAAGAATGTACAAGGCGTAATTGGCAAACTCATTTCTAGCTTTTTTATTGCAGTAATTCTTTTTTCTACTCTGTTCAGAAAAAGTCATATGTTTCGTTATTCTAAAAAAAAAAAAAATTTCGCAGATATTGTATCTAAATTTTGATCTTCCAATTTTCATGATTCACAATAAAACCTCCAAAAAATTTTAAATTATGTGACTCTGGAGTCGAACAATTACTGAAATCCAAAACTTAGTATTCAGGTAATGTGATATTTCATTAAAAAATTCTTTTTGAAATCCACCCAACTACCGAAAGATACTCTTGAAGATATCAATGATTATTAACAAAATTTTAAGAAACTACGGCCGTAAAGAAATTTTCTCCAAAATTATTCTGTAGGTAAAGAAAATTTTGCGGATATAATGTATTCGAATTTTGATCTTCCGATTTTCTTGATTTACAATAAAACCTACTAGAAATTCAAAATTATGTGACTGAGTTCAAAAAATTACTGAAATCCAAAACTCTAGCTTTAGGTTTTATGATAATTCATTAAGAACATTTTTTTTAAATCCACTTAACTACTAAAAAATACTCTTGAAGATCTCAGTGATTTTTTACAAAATTATAAGAAAATATGGCACGTAAAGACATTTTCTCCAAAGCAATTTCCGTATCTCTGAGACCATGCCTGAATAAACCGCGACCCATACCACTTAAAATTGATGGACTAGATACTTCGCAGGCACCACTTTTCAGACACCACAACGTGTCATAAAATGAAAGAGGATTATTTTTAATTGCGGCGTCAACTCACCTAACAATACCACCCACTTGTTTGTTCGCTCACTTTGAAAATAAGCTTGTATGTCCATTTGCTAGGTGTTGCGACCTGATAAAAGTGACTCTACTTTGTTCCACGGCCTCGATTCTTCCGCATCCTCGTATTTTTTATGCCACAACAACATTTTTTTTTTCAAAAATAGAATGCTTCATACTGTGAGAAGAAAACTATCATGATGGCAATTTAACGCATGTTTATTTTGAATGAAGCAGTGCTTCAAAAGAAGAAAAACATGGAGTGTTTTAGTTGTTTATTATTTTCTATGAATAGGAATCATTGTTCGTTAATTTTCAAAATGCTGTGTAAAAAAATGAGAAGTCTTGAATTCTTTTCGGAAATCTCTGAAAGCAGTGAAAAAATACTGATATATACACTGTCTCGGAAAAAACAACGAAAACTCTTAGAAAATATCTGAGAATCAGGAAAATTTCAATATTTTTAAATTTTTATTCATTATTCACGACATTTTGGATTTTACACTGAGTTTTCATAATTTTTATTTTTTGTATTGAAATAAAAAACGATAATAAAATTTTACATACCACTTAAAATAATCTAAAATCCCTTAAAATAAAGCAAAGTCGAAATATTTCTGATGTATTCTAAGATTAAGACACTTGAGAAATTGTAAACACTCGCAAACTTTTTTAAAAAATTTTACATCACATACTGAGTTCTTTTTTTTATTTTTATTGAACACGTTCATTTTGAAATAATAAAAAATCAGACGAAAAACACTGAAAATTGTTATGAATTAAAAGAAACTGTTAAAAATACTCAAAAAAATTTGAAATATTCTTAGATCGTTTACATAATTTACATGATTATTGCGAAAAACAAAAAATACGAGAATTTTCAATACTCTTGAATTTCCGAACATTCCGAGAAGTCGTTTAGCCACACTCGAATCATTAACCAACTTCGGATAGTTATTATCTAAATTGAAATGATAATCACACAGTCTTTATTATCATTGACAATCAAATCGATACTTAAAAGACAACGAAAACTTGTTTGATATTATTAGAAAACCGTGGAAAATTTCTTGAACAAGTTAAATGATAGTAAAAGTCTGATTAAAGTCGATTAATGAGTATAATAAAAGCCCGATAAAAGATAGTTGTCGAATGCCTTTGGAAAACGACCTCATCGACTCAATAATTCTGCGTTTCTGGGTCGCAGAAATTCGCATTTACGCCTGGTAATACCCGTTTAGCGACGATAGGATCTTAAAGAGACGGAAATCCAGGGTGCATAGAATGTGGAGATTGCTACTCTAACATTTTGAGACAATACCGAATCGACGAAAACGAGAATCTGCTTCCGGTCAGGAAAACGGATGGATCTTTTGGAGCACTTAAAAGGGGTTTCGTGTGTTTTTTTTTACAGAATCTTGTTTCAGTGTTCTTGCATAACCAAAAGGATGCTTCGAGAAGGAGGAATTTGTAAAAGAAACAGTAAAAACTCGTTTCGTTAAGTCGCTGAAAACTCGTTTACCGTAAAATGGAAGGAGCTCTAGTGCATGTAGGAGAATTCCTCGAATTTCTTTTATTTCGAAAATGAATTTCAATTTGTTTTTATCGGACTGTTTAATTTGAGAAACATTTCAATCATCTGGAGTTCTTAGGTGGATGCTGATTTCTGTGACTTATTTTGAACAAATCATTCATTTTGTACAGAAATCCTCAGATTTTTTCAAAAATTTCAATCGATTTCCATGAACTTAAAAAATCAAAAAACTTCTTTAAAAGTTTGCGATATTTTCATGCTTTGCGAATATCCTTTGATAATGTTTTGAGTTTCAAAGTTTAGAAATTCACGAGTCGATTATTCAAAAATTGAAATTTAATTTTTATTTGAAATTGGTTTTCAATTTTTATACAACGCTCTACCGAAATTTTATAATGATATATACCTAATGTGTTTAAAATCAATGTCAAACATACATAAAGTAACATAATAAAAATAACTCTTTTATTAATAATTCCCAAAAGATATCAATTTTTTTTAAGACATTTCAAAAAAACATTGAAAAATTACCTATCGACTTAAGTTATAACTACATTTCTGATATAAAATTCAGCGCGTAAAATAAGCAATAAGATTTTAGAGTTCACTTTGGGGGGGAGGGGGGAGGTATGGTTAATTTTCTAATAAAATATCAATTATTACTAGTCTTACATTATTTTTATGCCGATTTCCATAAATTATTTCAAACAATTAATTCATTTTGTACCAACCGAAATCTTCAGATGTTCTCAAAAATTTCAATCGATTTCTATGAACTTCAAGAATCTAAAATCTTCTTTAAAAGTTTGTGATATTTTGACGCATTGCGAATATCCTTTGATAATGTTTTAAGTTTCAAAGTGTCTTAAACGTAAAGTTGAAAATTTGTTGGTAGATTATTAAAAAAAATGGAATTTTCAATTTTTATTTGGAATCGGTTTCCAATAGTTCGCAACGCCATATCGAAATTTTAAAATGATATACTAAATGAGTTCAAATCAATCTCAGACTTACATAAAATAACATAAAAAAGAAACACGTTCATTATTTATTCCCAAGAGATAAACATTTTTTTTTAATTTCCGAGAAACATTGGAAAATTACCTATCGACTTAAGTTCTAACTAAATTTCTCACATAAAATTCAGTTTGTAAAATCATCAACAAGATTTTAGAGTAACTTTAAGGGAGAAAAAATATGATCAATTTTTTAATAAAAATCAAATATTATTGGTTTTACCTTATTTTTCTATTTTGCACGGTATAAGTAAACGTTTCTAACATCGAGGTTTTTCGTAACCCAAAATACTTCAGTGATCTGAAATTGTTTCCGCAATTCTCGCAGCGTGTATACATTTTCTGCTACCTATCATACAAATAGCACGACAAATTTCGATAGTTCATGAATACTTAGCAAAACAATTTTGACGACAAGCTGAATCTTGCAAGTTCGCGAATATTTCAGCACGTTTCTCAAAACACAATCACATTTAATTTTGATTGTAATTTTGTTTTAGGTTCATGAATGATAATATGGTAAAAATGGAATAGTCCCAAAGTATACTAATTCTAGTATTGTTTTATCATAATTAGAAGTTTTTTCTTTTTTTCAATTTCTTCACACTGTAAAACACAATCGAAAACTTTTTTCCTACACTTTTCCTGAAAATTCTATACATGAATGAGAAAATTTCTCGATTCACATATAGGATAAAAACTTCTTATAATATATGCAAAAATTTTTTTTTACATTGCACCTTTGAGACTTTGCTCACCTACGAAATTACGGTTACTTTGAAACTTGAGAAACTATCAAGTTTCAAAACAGTTTAACAAATTCAGAATCGGTTTCCGAACCTCTGAAATTTCGCGAATTTCGTGAAATTGCAAATGTTCGTGCAAGCTTTTACGGTCGATCTCCAGAGAGCGAAGACTATTCCGGACATTTGACTACAGTAATAGAATGGCCTTTCTGCGCAAGTTTATACACGGTACATATACGCTTTTACGGCGTGCTCGCGTTTGGGCGGAATAAACTGAAACGTAGGAACAATACGCGTATAATTTATAAACTTCAATCAGCCTACGGATACGCAGGCCTCATACTCCCGTGAAATGCTCTTGCGCTAATGCTGTTTCGCGACGGCGAAATGCAGTATTAACGTGTTAAACGCAATGGTTCGTTATACTGTCGTTACGTGTAATGAGATGGAATACATTGTCGAGTGCGCGAAAGCTATTGTTTTTGGTTCAAGCAAATGTTGTGGTACGAACAATTTTCATTATTACTACGTTAGATTATTACGAAAATTTTCAGGAAATTGCTGTACATAACACATTTTCTCATGTTCATTTGTAATTAAAAATTCTATCACATATCTGAAAATCCTGTCGGATTACGATGGTTACTATACATATACGTAGTTCGTGGAATTTTTATACATTCATGCAAAAGATTTAAAACTATTATCCGAAAAAATTTCCCTTTTCTAGAAAGTTCTTTTGGAGTTGTGAGAAGCTGTTAAAATGGGAAAAGAAAATGTGGAATATTAATATTCCTCAAACTGGAAGAAGAAAGAGAAATATTTCGATTGTGGGTTGCAGCTGCTGTAGAAACAACGCAAAGGTCTTTGTCAATCCAGCGGCAAGCGTTTTTATCTACAGTAAAGGAAATGTGGGTATTTTTCCTTTTGAAGTACAAAACGACGATGAAAGAAGTTACCGAAATCGTTTGAAAGTCGTGTTCTCATCGAGCTTTTCAATTTTAAAGAGCATCAGGAGTGATGGCTACAGCTTAAAGTGGCTGGCTTCTGATTTATTCATAATAAACTGCTCTGATATTTAAAAGGAGAGCAATGCTTTTGGGTTGTTCATGAATAACCTAGCGCTCCGAAGAGAAAAAGTGAGTGAAAATCATGGAAAATATAACAGAACAATTTTTTTTCATAATAATTCTTTTGGTAAACGTGATGGAAACAGAGTTTTTGTACAAAATATTATGTTACTATATAAAAAAAGCGTTCCTTGGTAAAAAACTGAACAACTGGAATTGTGGACTCTCAATTTTTATCAATTTGTAACAGTTGAACCTGGATCAAAAATTTTTCAGTATCATATTTATCAAGGCTTGATGTAATTTTTGTATATTAGCTAGGGTTACGCAAAAATTAAAGATTACAAATTTAGAAAAATTTTGTCAAAGTAATCTAAGTTTCAAAATTTCGTTTTTTGAATTTCTTCCACTTCTTAGGGGCCGTTCACATATTACGTAACGCATTTTTCGACCTTTTTTGACCCCTCCCCCCCTGGTCGTAACACAACTTAACAAACCTCACTACTCCCCCTCCCCCCTGGAACGTAACAAAATCAACAAATTTAAACTATTAGTAGTTATTTTAGTATCTGTTCGACGTTACGTAACGTAGTCAATGTACCCCCCACCCCCCTCGTAACACTTCGTAACAAACCGTTCGACCCCCCCCCCCTCAGGGCGTTACGTAATATGTGAACGGCCACTTAGTTTGGAATAAAAAATTTGGGAAAAATTCCAAGGTTGGACTTAACACTATTAAACGTGAAAACTGTATTTACTTATTGAAATTAACGAAAATGAAAAAAATCTGACTTTTTCGTACGATGAGTTGAACTCGAAAGTTCTTGTAAAAATTGTGATCAAATCTAATTTTTCAATCTGATGATTTGATTTTTCAATCCAAATTCATCAGCCTTCACAATATAGGGAAATTTTATGAAGTTTCAACAAAAAAGATTTTTCGAACGGTAAAAAGAGATTTATTTTATGAATTATGTCTAAAAGAAGAATAACAAAAACAGAACTTGAAGGAATATATTATATACTTAGGCTCATAAAATAATGTTTGAATTATATGTGACAGATTTTTAAACAAATTTATGATACACCTTCAAATAGTCGAATTCAAGTACCTTTAATAGTGAATTTTGTAATGCTAGACTTCCACCAAAAATGTTTGAAACAGTCAAACTTGAATTTTTAAATTTCATTTTTAATGTGCTGATAGCATTTTGACTGTTATTCATCTCACCATGATCGATTGGAGTCCATACATGAATTAAATATAAAGGAAATGATAAATCTTTTGGTACCAGAATAATACGGTTTGAAAATGAGGTTAGATTTTATTGGATTCGAGAACCTGTTTTTGTAAAAAATGCATTTATTTTGTACGAAACAATTTTAAATCTTAAAAAATAAAAATCAAATATTCACTCGTTGATGAAGTATTTGATTTTACTGATATAAAACTCAATAGTTAGAATCTTTCATTTATCCGGAAAATTTGCAAAAATACCAGGCACCCAAAAACGTTCATTAATAAATACGATACATGAAATCATCATAACAGAGATTACAAAAAAAATTCAATTTTGATTATAGTAATATTTTAAGATGCCTAGTTTGAAATATCAAAATTTATTTTTAAAAATCTTGCTTTTTGTCCTCAGATTCGAACACGCAGTCTGAATGAAAAATTTCTACTTTGTAAAGTATGTAACAGTCCGTTCTGAAATTTTGCCAAACTGTTCTAAAACTATACAGACAAATCGCAGAAAAAATTTATCAATATTCAAATGTATTTCAGCAACATGCAGAAAGAATAAAAATCTTTACAGAAAAATCAATATTTTTGATCAGTAAAAGGAATATTTAGAAATACCAAAAAAAAATAATGCATCAATTATTCGGGAGGGCAAAGATGATATTTGTAAATATGATAATCAAGGAAAAGTTTGTACGCTTCAATGTAAAAATAATGACTCAGTTTACCTCAATAAAACGAAAATAAAACTTCTAACAAAAATGATAGAATATGAAAATAGAATCAAAAATATTCCAAATACACTTATAGTAATAATTGATCAAAATTCCTTTTTATGCTTCCTTTTTTTTTGAAATATAAACTCATTGGAAAAAATAAAATCTGGCATTTAACAGAAAAGTCTCAACTATGTAATGAAAAGAAAAATGGCACTATTTTAGGAAGAAAATTAAATATTCTTCTAATGCATAGCAGCATAGGTCTAATGAATAAATTATTTTATACAGTAAAATTGCAAATTTCTGATGAGGAGCACAATTAATGGTCGAAATCTAGAAAATAAAAAGAACATTAAAACTAACAATTTTTAATAACTGATTTTTATAACTTATATAATAGAATGCAACATAAAAAAATTTCATCATTACAAATAACAACAAAATTTCTTCAATATCCAATATCTTCATAACGAAATATTATACACCCATCCTTCATTTGCCATTTTCATTGTATTCACGACAAAATGACAAAATTTCTCTGAAAAATCGTTACGAGGTATTCGGTAATAGTAGGAAAGGCTCAAGGAGGAGAGGTCGAATCCCTAAAAACCTTAATTAAAGTTTCGATGTATAAAATCCGTGCTAATAAAATTTGTGACATTTTTACGTGCGAGAAAAATGACGGTAATTTCGGTGGTACGAAGTTAATGGGTAATCAATAAGGCAGTAGAATTAGTACGAGTGGTTTAATAGCCAGGTGGTACCAAATGCGACGCCGTTAGCCAGCCTGTATTGACATTATCGAGCGGCACAAAGAGCGAGTAATTGCCCGAGTTAATTTCAGCTTGTGCCGTTTGCCACAGAACCCACAAGTCACTATCCTTACATCGTCAAGCATAATCGCCCTTCGGCGCAAGCTCTTATCAAGTCAAACCGATCTGAGAATCTCTAGCATTGCACTCAGGCTATAGTACATACTCTGAATGGCGAGACCCTACCCCTTTCAAGGCTGGCTTCGGTTAACAAATCAACCGGAATCGAATTACCCAAGAAGTATAGCAGAAGTCGTTGTGTAAGTGAACGTTTTTTCAATTGTTTATGTTGAAAAATTCTCGTAGTAATCAGGCCAGAAAAAATGATTAACATAGAACTACTGAATTACTTAAAATAAAAAAGGCGTCAAATTATTCACGGATTAATCATGATAATAATATATACACTGTAAAAAATGTCATTAATTTCAATAAACATTCATGTATGGTATTAACATTAAAAATAATAAACACGTATATCAAACTCAGAATAATTAACTTATCATTAATTTCAATTAACGCATATTAAAATATGACAGTAGTTTATCAAAAATAATAAACTTGTATATTGTAGACCGGGGCAGATGCGCCCACCGGTGTTTATTTAAAAAACGCGGTTCGAAACAAACTTTTTGATTGCGTCACTAAGTGGCGCTATCAGTCCCAGATATGACAACAATAGTTTGCCTTATTCTTGTGCATATTGGATAAATAGCGCTCGCGCATGTATTTTGACAAGCTTCAGAACCCTAAAAGTAAACTTTTGACTTTCCAGTATTACCTTGCAGGAAGTGACAGTTAGTGTTTTAAATAAAAACTTCCATATTCACAAGTTAGTAAATATTATCCAGTTATGTTTTTTTGTCAAGTTATGTACAGAATTCATTTTGCAATGTTTGTAATCAGTAACTTTATCATTAAATTCATACCGGGGCACTTACGCCCATCAATAACCGGGTCAGATTCGCCCTCGCGGAACGGCTCGCATAGGTGAAATATTAATTATTTAAATAGTATTAGTTGCCAGGGCTGTCCAAAGAAAGTCGGGACCTGGGGGGGGGGTTGTAATACCGTTTATACGTCTCAATCAATAATCCAAGGACTGACTAAGATGGACGGAATAAAAAAGCAGGTAATCCAAAAATATAATTGATTCAAAATATAACATCAAGCGGGCCGTCGATCGCTTTTGAACGAATCAATATTGAAATTCGTTCGTGTTTAAAAGTAAGTTGAGTGAAAGTATCGAATAGGAAATCCAATGATAAATTTGGTGATGTGTGCCGTGAAGGGATGAAACAGACT
>JAPYZL010209852.1:0-11410 GCA_030522825.1 Platygaster orseoliae | reverse complement strand
CTTAGTTACTGTCGTAATAGATGTTGCAACTGGATAAGGTTGCAATGATGACTTTGTGTATAGTTCATGCAACTATCTGAAACATACATACACAATTATCTGATAAAACTACCCGTATTAGTAACTGTAGATAGAAAAAATGTTAAGGCACAAAATTTTGAAGTTTTCTAGATCTTTTGTAGCCACAAACCTCTCAATTTAGGTGTTTAAACCACATGATAGATTTTTTTTTTGATTATCTGGGTAAATTTTATTCAGTTTAAATTCTTTTCGTCAAATTAGTTTGTTGAGTTTTTGGTTTTGAAGGATCCTGTTGATGAATTAATATAAATAACAAAATAATAATGTGATAATATTGAAAAAATATTTCCAAGTGATCAGTAATTCATTTAAATGTTAAGAAAATTCAACTTTTTTTGATGCACAAAAATATAGCCGTCCAAGTTATTGAGTTTTGCCATATTTCAAGAATTTAGGTCGTGCGTATCGTAACTTCACCACAATCATCCTCGCGGCTCGTCGCTAATACTTTTTATCATTATGGAACCAGTGCATCTCAGGAGCACTTTCAAACCTATTTCATTCTCAACTCCGGGTTTTCCTTTCATCTTTTTTACTGTCGTCATTAGTCGACGTGTAGTTATTAAATTCTTCCGTAATTTATAGGGACCGGAAAAAAGTTTATTGCTCTTTGTCGGTTTTGAAATTGTTGCGTGATTCGCTCATCAAATTTTTACTGGTACTAAATATCTAAATCTTGCGTTTTTTGCGGGAGCACTTTTCTAACATTGGTGAAAACAAAGTTTAATTTTGTCAATAAATTATTAGGTCCCAAATTCGAAAAAATTTAAAGACAGACACAGAGATTTTATGTTATTAGAAAACACTGAATGTACAACGAGAATTTTTTTTCTAAGATATGAAAGGAAGGAAAGCATGGTTAAAGAGTTGAAAAATAAATTGGTTCAGGAAATAAATATTTATCATTGATTTAAAAATTGGTTGTCAGTCAAAAAAAATGTGATAAATCGCAATTTAAATAACAAAAAAAAATATTGTTATATTTTTAAATCCATAACATTTAAATTTAACAATCGAAGACATTCATTGATATTTTTTTATAATAAAAATGGAAATTGATAAATATTCTCGCGAATAATAATTGTAAAACATAGTAACTGTTTCTTATCATTTCTTAGGTTATCGTTATTCATGAATTATTAATTTATTTTAAACTGAACTAAATTTCACCTTATTTGAGGGGCTTCGCCCGCCTGCACTCATCTGGGCTCTGCCCCAGGACCCCGTCTTTCAGTAGTTTTTTTTTAAGTTTGATACTGAAAATTGCTTTGACGGAATTTTAGAAATTTTTATTCTGTGTTGATATTATATTTATTTGCAATATAATTATATCACGAAATATAAACTTGGACTGATGAATAAATTTTTTCATGGGCTCTATGTTCTATAATGTTTCGTATTTCTATTTTGCTCACAGAGTACAGCAGAGAAAGTGTAGGACTAAAGTTGTTCGAAGTCATTGACATTGTTGTCAAAAATTGCATGGTCTAAAGGAATGGAAAAAAAGAGGTTAGAGTCATGAATATGTGAACGAACAGATAAAAAAAACGATTGGCTACTTGAGATTTTCCATAAGGCCACAAATTCATTGGGTTTGCTTAAAAGTCCGTATTATGAAAATATGCTGTAATCTTGAGAACATCTAAGCATAGATAACACTCTAACAGCTTGTTATGTATTGTTGTATACAATAATTAAGTAATATTGCAACTTGTATGCAATACCCAAACCTTTTTCGAAACTTCTGTCTGTTACGTTCTTACCTTTAAAACGTAGACCAAAAAGAAATTCTGAGTCACAAAATACATCACGAAATACAGAGTCACAAAAATACACAAAACACGAGTGCCAAAAAATAAGTTTCCGCGTTAGCTCTCAAGTTTCACTGAAAAAAATGAACTCGACCAAAAAAAGGGGAGTCAAAGTGGCGCGCAATCGACTTGGAGCGCGAAACTTATTGTAAACTAGGAGAGGTGGAGGAAAGCGACGACGCGACGTTGCAAATCCGTTATTAGTCATCCAAAAAACAGGCGATGTAAAAAAAAAGGAAAAACCCAAACGCAATTCAAGCATCGGCGATTACAACATTTCCGTTCAATGCTTTATCGGCAAATTATTCGTTATTTGCGCGACATTAAGGAGATAGCTAGAAAAATGCTATCTTAGTGTCGTACGGAAAATCATACAACCTGAGTGAACGTTACTCAATTCGAGAGAACTTTAAGATAAAAAAAACTAATACATGTATATACGCGTATCGTAACATGTCACAGAACGTCGACATCGTGATTTTGAATAAAGTTTGTTGTATAAATTACACCCGTTGGAAAACGTTCCATAGAATTTCCATAGAATTTCCATAGAAGTTCAATGGAAAATTTTTTTCCATTGATTTTCCATAAATTTTCCATAGATGGATCTGAATGGAAATTTTTTTCTATAGAGCTGATGAATGGAAAAATTTTTCCATACGTTTTCCATTGGTGAGTCTGAAGGGAAATTTTTTTTCCATAGAGCTAATGAATGGAAAAATTTTTCCATACGCTTTCCATTGGAGGGTCTGAAAGGAAAATTTTTTTTTCTATAGAGCTGATGAATGGAAAATTTTTCCATACGTTTTCCATTGGTGGGTCTGAAGGGAAATTTTTTTCTATAGATCTAATGAATGGAAAATTTTTCCATACGTTTTCCATTGGTTTTCCATCTTTTCGGAAATTATACAAATTGACCATTTTTATTCGACTGGTATACATTTTTATATAAATATTTAGAATTCAGTGCTCTTGAATTCGAAATTTCATTAATTTCCAGTGTTTTTCTAGATTCGTAAGAAAATCATAGCTCTATAGAGTTTTATTGTTCAATAGATTTTAGGTACTTTTAGTACCTAAAATCATCACAGTTAATCATCACATTTTTAGTATTTCTAAAATTCTGTACAGTTCAATAGTATTTTCATGAATTTCTACATTAATTTCGGGAATTCGATGCTCTCTAAAATTCGAAGTTTAATAGTCCGGAAATATCTTCTTAAACTCCAAGTTTTCAAAGTACTCTCCGCATTTTTTTTAAAATCTATGAAATTTAAAGGGTTTTCCGATTTCTTTTTTTTTTTGGTTTTTGGATTTTGTCGGATTTCGTTGCATTTGTATAGATTTTTATTATTTTTATGAATTTATATGTAGATTTATATAATTTTGCACTCAAAAATTAATAGTCTGGCATATAAGAAGTATTTTAATTTATCTTCATAATAGACTTTTTTTATTTGTGACTGGGTATATTTTATCTATTTTACTGATATTTACAGAATTTGAATAATTTCTGGTATTTTCATAAACTTCTTATAAACTTATTAACTGCATCGCACTACGAAATTTATGATCCTTCAGAATGCTATTCAAAATTTTTAGAAGTCTGTAGGTATCTAGTATTTTATAGATTTGATGTATTTCATGGTTCAGTATTTATGAAAATTTGTAGCATTCTCTAGTATTTTTATGCGTTACTAATACTTTCATGGATTACTATTCTGATATTGGTGCTCTGAAAAATTGCAATTCGATAGATTTTTCAGTTCGTGATCAGTAAAACAAACAAAAAACTTTTGTTCTCAGGAAGATGAAAAAATATACATCAGTAAAATTTACTAAACATGATTTTTTGGCGAATCTTCAGTTATCTTGATTTAAAAAAACAGTTTCAGGAAAAATTTAGTTTAAATAAGAATTTTCATTAGGTATATATTACTGACATTAATTTTTCTCAGTGCTTGATACCGTACTCCGTTTTTCTGAAAGCATATTTATGAATAATGATATATAAGAAAATGACTTTTAGGAACCTTGCGAGAGAAAAGTGCTCGTTTTGAAAACTTATTTTTTCAATAAACTTATTATTAAAAATTTTTTTTTCAACACAATTAAAAAAACCTATCATCATCATTTTCAAAGATCTTTACTAATTTTCAAATTTTAACAAAAAGTTTCAAATAGTATCTAATCAGCCATTTGGAAAATCCTCGGGGAAATACGCCCACCGTCCGGGGCAAATATGATCATTTTATTAATTCAAGAATCTCAGATGAAAGTAAATGGAAACAACATATCAGAAATGAAACATATTGTTTTGATAAACGTACAAGAATTATTTTTAAGCCGTATCAGAATATTCATTAAAACCATTTTGGCACATAAAAATAAAAACCGAAGTTTGCACGCATTTATGGCAAAACCACTTTGGCTTTTAGTTTTTTTTTACTTCAAATAACAGGAAAAACCTACTTGGCTGCATAAGCAACGAATCAAGAACGCTGTAGGTGTTTTTTCCAAACTGCAAAACTTAGATGTTGAGACTTCGAAACGTCAAAACCCTCTACTTTTTATTTATAATGTTCTAACTACAATGTCAATCGCCTTGATTTTTTTGTAGTTATGACTACGAGTTAAGGCGCACTTACGAAAAAATTTGTGCGGAATTGGAATGAATGTATTTAAAAAAAATAGCGGGTGGGCATATTTGCCCCGGTCTCCCCTAAACAATTCGATAAAACTTTATTAATGTTCTGAAAAATTTAGCAAAAATACTAATCAATAATCGATCTTTAGATTTGGGGGCCCCCGTGATTGCTACCTTTAACACACCCGCTGGGTACGCCACTGGGGACTCTCATGCATCTTGCGAGAAAGAAGTGCTCGTTCTGAAAACTTATTTTATCCGCTTCTTACCTCAAAGTTTGACGTTTCGACGGAATTTTCAGTACATTTTACTGTCATTAATTTCCCTCAGTGCACGATTCTTCACTCTTCCCCTCGTGAATCGAGTAAATTTCTACCCCCCTCCGTTGCCCCATCCCCCGCGCTCCCCACCTCACCACGGGTCTGCCCCCGTTTATGCCGCGGGATTCGTGATTCGATGTCTACACCTGTGTTGTTGAGTCAGGGACTATCAAGATCCAAGATTCAAGAAAGACCTGTTCGGCGGCGTTCAGTGAGCGTTCGAAGCCGGTCCCGATCGCTATGTCGCGTATTTGTTCGCCGCGCTCTTGAGTGTGCAGTACCGTTACCGCCTTTCGAACCTCGCATTTTGGAAACGTCGGGTCCGACATTTTCCGGCCACATTAATGCTTATCAGCGGGATTGCGGCTAACTCATGAGCTTGTTGGGCGCTTCGCGCGATCACCAGTGATACGGTTGTGTTCAGTGACTTGGCGGTTTCAATTACCTGAAAGATACCTTTTTTTTTTAATTCACGGTGTGCACCAGCCTTTTATCGAGGATTTTATTGAGGTTTTTGGGTGGATTATTTCAAAGACGAAGGTGAGAATTGAAATATGATTTGATTATATTTATCGAGTGTTGGATGAAGTTTGGGAGGAAGTTGTCGATCGTTTGTGAATTCTTGATGTTTACTTGATAGTATTTGTTATGCTATTGAATGATTTGTGGTGAATCATAATAGGTATGAGTGGATTTTCGGTATTATCAGTTAATTATTGGAACCTTGTAATATAAAAACGAATTGTTGACTTGAAATACTGATTGTAGATAGTGGATCTGAAACCATGATGGTCGATTTATCGACTTCGAGCAATTTATTACAATGGAATATTCATTGACTAAAAGCAAAAAGTGCAAGTAGTGACCTTGATTTAAAAAATTTCGGTGAATTAGTGTTGAAAAATTAATTATCTTTCACATGGTTCTCAGAAGTATAACAATTTTTACAAAAAATGGTTATTTGACTTATGTTGAAACTAAATTGATACGTGAATTAGCAAATCAAACATCTGGATTCTCTATATTTCACAACTTATTGATATTTACTCAATGGCATTTTTTCTAACTTTAAATGATTTGTAATGACTGATAAAGATATGTATAGATTTTTTGGAAATTCTTAAAAGTTTTTTGAAAAAATGAATTATTCAGTATTGCCGCAATTAACATAGAATCGCGAGAAATTATATATTTTCCCCATCTTCAAACTACATATTTTCCACATTCAATATTTTCCACTTTTTTAAATATTTTCCGATATTATAAGACCAACAAATTAGCAACTAATTTTTTAAAACTTTTCCTCTTTTCGATGATTTCAACAGTCAGGAAGTATTTCGGAAAACTTTTTTGCTCCGTCAAGATAAAATTCCAATTGCGACGAGTTATAATTTCTGGAAAATCCCAATATCATCAGTCCATTAACTTGAATCGATCATTGTACTCTAAATGTTTCCGGGAAATCCAACGTCAAAATCAAATTTGTTAAAACAATTTATTAACCTGTGTTGTAAAAGACAAGTTATCATTTCTGGAAAATCCCAATATCCTCAGTAAATTAACTCAAATCGATTATTGTACTTCAAATGTTTCCGGAAAATCCAACATCAAAATCGAATTTGTTGAAACAATTTATTAACCTGTGTTGTAAAAGCTTTGTAATGTTTTTCGTTAAAAATTTCGTGCTTGTTAAATTGTGCAGAAATATTTTACATAAAAATCGAAACAACTTAAATGAAATTTTTATTAATGATTAACTAAAATTTATAATTATGAATAGTTTTAACAGATGCAGTTAAGTTTTTTTCGTGTAGCATTAACATCGTAGTGCAAAAATTTTTTTTAAAGAAAGAGAATAAATTCTATGACCCGAAAAATTTTTTTTCCTTTTTTCAATGTCTGTTAATTAATTACATTCTTAGTAAGAAAAAACTTTTTCAAATTTTACGATGGAAATTGTATAATTTGTATGAATCGTTTCGAAATGTAATAAATGAAAGAGTTACATGCAATAGTAGTGCCATTATTTTCTGAAATTTTTTATCGTCTGGGATTATTGCATCTAATGTTGAAAACGAGACATTACCCTTATCAAAGATAAAACAATCTTCACGATTACTGCACGTATTGATAAGTCTTCAAGTTGAATTTCATTATTCATTTTTTACGCCAGAAAAAAAAGTTTATATCTTGAATTGAAGCAAAAGATAAAATTTTTGTAATCCACGTGTGATAAACAGAATAATCATGTCTTGAAATTCAAGGTAAATTTATCCTCAAATCAATTCGAAAAAGGCACATTTATTCGTTTTTGCCAAGTTCATACAAGTATTTTGAAATTTTATGTTCTTATCTCATTCTAGAAGTACTTAAATCGTCATCATCGAGTCAAATTACAAAAATGTGTAGTATTATTGCCATCAATTTATTGCTTTGTGAGAAAAAAAAGCAAGTCACTTTTTGTAATAAGAACTTAATGACTTTCAAAGACATAAATAATCATGGAATGTGGTGTACATTAGAATTAATGATGCTTTTTAAGATTCCCGGTCATTTTCCCGAATCCAAGTTCCCGAACGGTCATTTTCCCGAATGATTATTTTGACTGTATTCTCCCGAAACGCCATTATTCCGAACGTATTATTTCTCGAACGGCTATTTTCTCGAAAGTATTTTTCCCTGAACGACAATTTTCCCGAAGGTATTATTTTCCGAATTTCGGTTGGAATTTCACTTTTATTTCAATTATATACATTTATGAATTTCATAAGAGTTTTCAATAAAGAGTCATGGTAAAAATTTATAATAAAAAAACTGTAAATTTTATTTCAATTTTTAAATTTAAAAATTTGAATTTTAAATTTAATTGTAAGTTTATTTGAAACTTAATTTTTAATTCATTTAAAGAATCGATTTTTAAATTTAATTTAATAATTGAAATTTTTATTACAATTTTAAAATTCAAAAATTGTAAATGCGTAACCATGGCATTTCTGGACATGAGGCTGATAGAAAAATTTCCCGTTCGGGAAAATTGAAAACCCTTTGGGGAAATGGATTCGGGAAAAATACCGTTAGGGAAAATGGTTTTTCGGAAAAATGGCCGTTCGAAAAAAAGACCTTTCGGGAAAACGAATTCGGGAAAACGGTTTTCGGGAATATGATCATTCGGGAAAAAGGCTGTTCGGGAAAAGGGATTCGGGAAAATGGTCGGCAACGGTTTTTTAAAGCGAATTTCGTTTAAATGTGAATTGAAAAATTTTTATTCTTGGCCTTGAAAGGTTATCGACTCTACGTTAGATTTAAAATAATGTTGGATAAAAAACTGAATATTTTTTATTCAATACGCATATCACGATTTAATAATTTGAATAATTCAATTAAGCTGAATACAAAACTCAGTTTGAGCTTTGCCCTGAACAATTTCGTAAATCCAGACAAAAATACCAAAAAATAACAACAAATTTTTTAACATACTCAAAGTTCCACATATAAATCATGAGAAACAAAAAAGTTCATGAAGTTTATTGCTAAAAAATGTATATAACCGTAAGAAGTTATAAAAATATATATAATATATGATCCATCAATTTTCTTGAAAAAACAGTATGTTTTAAACGAAAATAGAAGTTCCTTGATAAATTGTAATTTTTTCCATGTAACGTACCCGGAACATGTCGACAGGATTTGTGAAATGAATCTCTAAATCATGCCGTGCATAATTCATCTCTTCGCATTTGTGTCAATCTCTCTGACACCTCCTCACCTATCCCATCAAGCAAAATTTCCTCGAGGATCCGTTAGATATACCGGTCGAACAAAATGCACTTGGCGAGGGGAATTCGGTTTCGAAAGTTCCTTGATCAATGAGCATTGTTTGCAACCGCGGAAATGTATTCTGGTGTCGGCGAGAGAGTGTACATCGTCTCCGCTAAAATTGGCAGCATCGACACTTTCATCGTCTCTGTAACGAGAAAAGCGTCGTCGCGGGTTAGATAAGACGATTTTTCAACGTTATAGCGAAGAGAGGGCAATTTTCTTTGGCATTTTATAGAGGTTCAATGAATAAGTACAAGTTTAAAGAACCGTGAGAGTTTTATTAGGTTGGTCAGGTCGAAATTTTAACTTGAAATTTATCTTCTTTCACAGTCAGTATCGGCAATTTGCAAGTGAAAATGTTGAAAACCATTGAAAACCTTTTTTTGTATTTCACCTTAATTTAATCTTCAAATCGTATTCTCTTATTATGTTATATATTCAATGTACACCTTAATGAATGTTGTAGTCCTAATTCAAAACGAGTTTCAGTTTAACGCTTACGAATATTTTTTTACAATCTAATTAATTTATAATTTTTTTTTTTATTAGTTTAATCTATACCTATTACTTTTTTTTACGTTTTTATTTCTCAGTTTTTTTCATTCTTTTTACCATGCATTTAATTATGTCAAAAAATTTCATCGACAATTTTATAAAAGAGAAACACTGACTTTTAATAATGAGAAAAAAATCATCATTTTTTCAACGAGTTTATAGGAATACATTCATATATATTTAAGTATAAAAACAAGAGATCATTTCAGTATATCATTATATATAGATCCAATATATTATATCCGTCGACGAGCTTTAATTAATTCAAGCAATACTGGAAGTAGTTTATGGCACAATAATGCATTGGAAAATTGCTTTGATCCCACGATTCACTGAAATCCTCTGATAATTCTAAACAAATGACGGGTGAATCTCGCACTTCCTGAATGGCCAAAATGTTAGATGTGAGAGAACGTGACAGCGGTTGCCAAATTGGCGTCGCAAAGGTCCCGGGTCTTGTTATCTCGAAAACTTGGCTCTTGTGGCACGAGAATATGCACGCGTTATGATTGGTATTACTTGACGATCCGAGATCGAGTTGTGTTTTCCAGTACACGCTGCGATTTCTCTTTGCGATCTATTGCATTTTTGTCATGTCAGGGAAGTCTCATATCAGTTTCTCATAGGAAAGTTGAGGATGCGAATATTGTATACATTAGCATTTATGCGAAGTGGAAGTGAAGTGAATAAGCAACAATTTCAGAATGGTGGTGGAGTTCAAGAAACAGATGTTGTGTTGTTCCACTCTTTTTTCGAGATAGTTTTTATTGAAAATATAAAGTTTTGGAAAAATTCATTTTTTTTTTAATTTAGCTTCGAATATGATGCACGAGAAATTAAATTGATAAATTTTTTTGTTGAGATTTTTTGAGATTATAATTTTTGAGATTATAATCTAAAAAATTATAAACTAGCAGCATTTAAAGGATCGATTTTTTCGTTTATATATAATTTTTTATTGTTTTGTTTATTATGATATTGTTTATTACATTTTATACCATAATTAGTAACTTATTTGTAAGTGGAGTAATTTTGTACAAGTAATTTTCCGACGAATCATGCAGCAATTTATGTCAATTCAATGTACAAAGATATCTGCAACAGTGGCGCAAGAACGAAAAATACAGGTTTGTACTGTAACCGCTAATCGTGAGGATACGTGACGCGAAAAAAGGCCGTAATGAAATGCTGACCTTGCGGTGGTCTCTGTCAACCGGCGACCGCAGGAATGCGCATATTGAAACGTGCATGCGCGCATTTATGAATAACGCCGCGGGCGCGCAGCAGCAAAAGGTATAGGGAATCCTCCGCGGGAGGAAGTCGAATGCGAGAACCCAGGGGGATATATCGCGCGATCGTGCCAGTCCGACGGGATTCCGGCTGAAATTGAAAACGAAGAAAATGTGAGGAAGAAAGTCGTGTGAAGCCCATGGAAATTAGACGAGCTCAACGCGTCAATTCACGCCAAAACGATGTTCTTTGCTAAGCTCTCGAGCGATAGAACAATCTGAAACTTTTATTTGTGGGCTCTGGGAACGAAATCTTGCCTGATGAAAGTTGAACGTTGGAAAAATTCGGGGTATGGGAATTAGTGATTGGGTTTAAAGTGAACTGAAGAAATTTTTTTTTTATCTTTATTATTGAAGGGTATTTGTCATAAGACTTGATTTGTAGAATTTTTAGAATAATCGTGAAATGTGGATAAGGATTCACGGAAAACATTATAGTTAGAGCATGCTCGATTGAGGTAGCCATAACCACAAAAAATAGTAACATTGGCTCTAACCTCAGATGTAATTGTGACGACCACAGCAATAGTGTTGTTTACTCTTCTTTGGAAGACAACTACCCAGTGGGAAAAAAACAAAGGGCGCGGTATTGTGCGAGTACTTACCATCCTGGCGCGGTACAGAAATTTTGCACCGGGCCATTACTGGCATATGTCACGAATGATAACGTTTTTCTGCATTTGCTGGTCAAGACTGGCACAACACTGACGTTTAGTACTGGATGATCAGTACTAATTACTTAATACTCTAGTACTGACCATGTCTGGCATAGTACGGACATACCGTACAGGCCCAGCGTGGGCATATGTCTGGGATGATAACGTTTTTCTGCATTGGCTGGTCAGTACTGCCCAATCTGACTTTTACAACGGGCGCAGTGCTATACTC
>JAPYZL010209834.1:0-16124 GCA_030522825.1 Platygaster orseoliae | reverse complement strand
ATATTATATTATATTATATTATATTATATTATATTATATTATATTATATTATATTATATTATATTATATTATATTATATTATATTATATTATATTAATTATATTATATTATATTATATTATATTATATTATATTATATTATATTATATTATATTATATTATATTATATTTTTAAAAATTATAACATCAAATTATATTATAATGAATTTTAATAAATTAAATGAATTAAATAAACTTTAATATAATAATTACATTATATTATAATAAAAATATATTACTTATAGTAAATCATCGAAAATTACTTTCGAAAATAATAATTTTGTTTCAATCGCTTTTTTCGCCTCAAGATGAATGTTAAACAATCTCCATCGTTGTTTTAATCATAGTTTAAAAATTGTTGCGAACTAAAAAATTCTAAATTTCATTGTAAAATGTTTACAAATATTTTCAAATAATAATGAAAAACGAAAATATTTCTTTTAAGTATACGAAAAAAGAAGAAAATTTTCATATCTTCATATTTCACCAAAAATTTGCAAAATCCAAGTTGCATTACGTTTGACAACAAATTCTTGTATTTTTCGTAAGTTACAAGTTACGAGCATTCTCTTCGAAAACATATTGACGTAGGTCAATTCTACAGACTTCCAATTTTATTGATCCAAGAATATTATCAGTAAATGGATTGTATTTTGCTTTTATGTTGATGGATAAGTTAAGAATCGTTATCTCAGAATGGTATTCAGTGGAAGTCATAAAAAAAGAATGTGAAATATGATGAATAGCAACAAAAAATAATTTATCTGTTGACAACTGTAATCCGTGAATCGATGGAAAGAAGGAGATATTAACATTTGTTCCTGTTCATTCATTTACGTATCGATTTTTCGATTCGTCGTGGAAAAATAATATTTTTATCTTTCCGAGTAACTTGGCAATTATTTTTTGTTTTCACTCGATGATTCAGAAGAGTATTGAGGGTTTTTCGAAATCGAAAAAAAAGTCTTCGTCTTCAAATACTTGGAATTTTTGGTAGTTAGGAATTGATAAGATTTTGGAAATTTATTTTGAAAGATTGCAATTCTTTAGGCTTTTGCAGTAGAGTTTTTGAATTTTGGAGAATTATTCTTTAAAAAATTTACATACATTTGGACAAAGTCTAAATTTAAGATAGTATTCTAATTTCAAGTCGTATCTTAATTTCGTTGTATCTTAAAATAAGACGGTATTCTAATTTTATTATTGTGATTTTTTATTTATTATTATTTTATTATTACATATAAAAAGTGTTAAAATTTTAAGTCGTGTCTTAATTTCGTTGCATCTTGAAATAAGACTGTATTCTAATTTTGTCATTATTATTTTTATTTATGATTATTATTTTATTATTATATTCAAAAGTATTCTAATTTTATAAATATTATTTTTATTTATTATTATTATTATTATTATTATTATTATTATTATTATTATTATTATCATTATTGTTATTGTTATTATTATCATTATTATTATCATCATCACCTTATTATTACATATCAAAAGTATTATGATTTCAAGACGTGTCTTAATTTCGTTGCATCTTAAAATAAGACTGTATTCTAATTTTATTGTTATTATTATTATTATTATTATTATTTTTAAATATTCTTATTATTTTATTGCTATATATCAAAAGTATTCTAATTTCAAGTCGTGTCTTAATTTCGTTGCATCTTAAAATGGGACTGTATTCTGATTTTATCGTTATTATTATTATTATTATTATTATTATTATTATTATTATTATATTATTATTATTATATTATTATTATTATTATTATATTATTATTATTATTATTATTATTATTATTATTATTATTATTATTATTATTATTATTATTATTATTATTATTATTATTTCGAAAGATTGCAATTTTTTAGCTTTTGCAGCAGAGTTTTTGAATTTTGTAGAATTATTTTTTGAAAAATATATATACAGTTCATATCAAAAGTTTAATACGTATTATAAAAAATCAATACATTTTTCGAAAAGGCTAACTAAATATTTATTTCTCGCTAATTTTGCATGTAATATTAAAATTAAAAAATACGTTCCAAATATTAGATATAAAAAAAAATCAAAAATCGCAACTCAAAAACATGTTGAGAAAGTCGAAAATTTTGTTAACACTTCAAAATCAGTAGAAAATAATATAAATTTTCTAAAATGCACAACAGTTTTTAAATAATACTTATGTTGCACTGAAAAATAAATTAACAAATAAAACGATAAGAAAAAAAAAAAAAAAAACGTCGTGTCAGCCGTGAAGTGTTGCCATTTCGGTTAGAGAAAGTAACGACGAAAAAGCGCGATTTCTTTACTTTTGAAATAACACCTAATTGATTACAATAGCCGGGATCTTCGGTCGCGAATACTTTCACGTACCCTCGACAATCACTTTTTTAATGTCAAATAAATACGAGATGGAAAATTGTTTTTTAAGACAGAAGTTTAGAGAGGGGGGGGGGGGTATAACTCTTTCTCTATCGTTTCTTAGGTTTTTCGATAAAAAACGTGTACTCGTTACAAATGTAATTGAATACTTCTGCGGTGGAGAAAACGTCGTTTAATCTTGTATTCGAAAATTGACGACGGCTAATAAAAGTAATTTTCGTCTTATTGCAAGGACGGAAAATGAAATTTTCATCTTCCACGGAATCGTGCGCACTTTGAACTTTTGTCATTAATTTATGACGATGAGAATAGCTTTTCCGAGGGTATGACAAAGGGGGTGATTTTTCCGGGTGAATTTCTTTTTTTCTTCTTGGAATCATGGAGTGGGTCTCCGTAGTGATTAGCAATGACTTTGATCAGTTGAAATGTCCGATGCAGGCGTTAGATTGGGTTTGACGAGGGGCGTTTTCGTACCTTTGGGATCGGGTATCGTGCGCTCTCTCAGCTAAAATCAGTCAAATTTTTACTATATGAAATAGTTGCAAAAATTCTTACTAACAAAATAGTTGAATTTTTCACTAATTCCTAATATTCGTGCATTTTTATTATTCAACACTTTAAATTCATAATTTGAATTACAACTTCAATTATTCCTAAGGCTTTTAATTCTACAAAGTTACATAAAAATCCAGGGATAACATCAATCGAAAACTTTTTTTAACTGTGAACTTTGTGCTTATCATTTCTTGTGAAAAATATGAACAATGTGGCTTGTTTAAAAAAAAAAAATGGAAATGTTGAAAATGAGTAAAAATTAATACAACTCTGATAAATTCATGGATGCACAATATCGGAATATATACGATGCATTTTTTCACGAGTATAATTACCGATTATTCCTTGCAATCTTAATTTGTTCTTCGAAAGTTTACAAGTGCTGCATTAAGTTATGCAATTCTCTTTAACAAACATGATAATATTCAACAATTCTTTGATAATGAAAACTGAGCGGTAAAAATCTAGAAATAACATGAAAAATTGAGTATAGCTTGTTTATTATATAGAAAAATATAAACGTGTACAATTTTGCAATAAATTTGAAGAAGGTCTATATTTAAGACGATATTCTAATTTCAAGTCGTGTCTTAATTTCGCTACATCCTAAAATAAGATGGACTTTCAAGAGTGCAATATTATGAAATACACTTAGATTTTTTGACATTTTATATCTGGGGTGGTGCAGGCACTGAAATTTAAAAAAGAACTAAACCTTGTCGACATTAGCATAACTATTCTGTAAACATTGAATCTTACTTTAAGATGCAGTAAAATCAAGGAACAACTTGAAATTCAAATATTACCTAAAATTAAGTCTATGTTCACAATAATAGTCAAGCAGGCAAAATTAAGACTTATCATAATTCAATAAAATCATCCTTATGCTTGAAAATAAATTTGAACAGAGTCTACATTTAAGATAGTATTTTAATTTCAAGTCGTGTCTTAATTTCATTGCATCTTAAAATAAGATAGACATTTTATGCAATATTATAAAAAAATATAAAAAATATTTATATATAAATATATAAAATAAAAATAATAGTATAAAAAGACGATAATGATAATAACGTAAAAAATCAATCATTATATAAAAAATGAAAAATTATATAAATATACAATATTATAAAAAAATGCAATATTGTAAAGTACCCTCAGATTTTCTAAATTTTTACATCTTGAGTGGTGGCACTGAAATTTAAAAAAGAATTAAACCTTGACGACATTATCATAACTATTCTGTAAAAATTAATTCTTACTTTAAGATGCAGCAAAATCAAGGCACAACTTAAAATATTAATATTACCTTAAATTTAGTCTATGTTCACAATAATATTCAAGCAGGCAAGTCTTTAATTAAGATTTATCATAATTAAAGAAAATCATCCTATTGCTTGAAAATAAATTTGTACAAAGTCTAAACTTAAGATAGTATTCTAATTTCAAGTCGGGTCTTAATTTCGTTGCATCTTAAAAAAAGACTGTATTGTAATTTTATTATTATTATTTTATTATTACATATCAAAAGTACTCTAATTTCAAGTCGTGTATGATTTTCATTGCATCTTAAAATAAGACTGTATTCTAATTTTATCATTATTATTTTTATTTATTATTATCATTTTATTATTATATAATAAAAGTATTCTAATTTTATTATTATTATTTTCAGTTATTATTTTTATTTATTATTATTGATAATTAAATTTTCAATTTAAGATGCAGTAAAATCAAGGCGCAACTTGAAATTCAAATATTACCTTAAATTTAGTCTATGTTTACATTAATATTGAAGCGAGCAAGTCTCCAATTAAGATTTATCATAATTTCAGAAAATAATCCTTTTGCTTGAAAATAAACTTGAACAAAGTATGAATTTATAGTATATTTTGTAACTAGGACCTAAGGCGTGGCTTTTTGGGCGAGGGCTAATTTATCTACCGAGGCGTAGCCGAGGCTGATAAATTGGTCCGAGAACAAAGCCACGCCTCAGGTCTGATTAGCAAACGATATTTTTTACAAATACGCACAAAAAGGTGCTTCTCCCACCTGAAAATCAACACGAAGGGGGTGCATTTCCGACATGGCGCACTGCGCCGTCTGTCGGAAACAAAACTACTCTTAGGTAATAAAAATCAAAAACACGCATTAAAACGCGACGCCCACATCGAAATGAATCGCCGGTCGGAAATGCACGTCCTTTGTGTTTATTTTCAGGTGCAAGAAGCACCTTTTTTGTATGTGTTTTGCAAAAAAATAGTATTATAATTTCAAGTCGTGTCTTGATTTCGTTGCATCTTAAAATAAGACTGTATACTAATTTTATTATTATTATTTTTATTTCTTATTATTATTTGATTATTATATATCAAAAGTATTCTTATTTATTGATTATTATTTTCATTTATTATTATGATTTCATTACTACATATTAAAAGTATTCTAATTTCAAGTCGTGTCTTATTTTAGTTGTATCTTAAAATAAGACTGTATTCTCATGTTATCATTATTATTTGTATTTATTATTATTATTTTGTTATTACATATCAAAAGTATTATAATTTCAAGTCGTGCCTTAAATTCGTTGCATCTTAAAGTAAGACTGTATTCTATTTTTATTATTATTATTTTATTTTCATATCTTGGAAGTATTCTAATTGTATAATTATAGTTTTTATTTGTCATTATTATTTTATTTTTATAGATTACAAGTATTCTATTTATATTCTAATTTTTATTTATTATTAGTATTAATTAGGTAAATCTTAAATTCAAGATGCAGCAAAATCAAGGCACAACTTGAAATTTTATTCAAACATTACCTTAAAATTAATCTATGTACACATTAATATTCAAGCGAGCAAGTCTTCAACTAAGATTAATCATAATTTAAGAAAATCATCCTTTTCCTTGAAAATAAATTTAAACAAAGTCGACATTTAGGATAGTATTCTAATTTCAAGTCGTGTCTTAATTTCGTTGTATTTAAAAATAAGACTGTATTTTAATTTTATTATTATTATTTTTATTTATTATTATATATCAACAGTATTCTAATTTCAATTCGTGTCTTAATTTCGTTGCATCTTAAAATAAGACTGTATTATAATTTTATAATTATTATTATTTTTAATTACTATTATTATTTATTGTTACATTTCAAAAGTATCCTAATTTCAAGTCATGGCTTAATTTTGTTACATCTTCAAATAAGACTGTATTTTAATTTCATCTTTATTATGTTTATTTATTATTATTATTTTATTATTATATATTGAAATTATTTTAATTTTATTATCATTATTTTCATTGATTATTATTCTGTTTCAACATTACTGATAATCATAATGATAATTTTTCTTTCATTATTATACATCAAAAGTATTCTAATTTTAAGTAGTGTCTTAATTTAGTTGCATCTTAAAATAATACTGTATTCTAATGTCATTATTGATATTTTTATTTATTATTATCATTTTACTATTACATATCAAAAGTTTTATATTTTTAAGTCGTCTTAATGTCGTTGCATCTTAAAATAAGACTGAATTCTAATTTTATTATTATTATTATTATTATTATTTTATTATACTATATTAAAAGTATTCTGATTTCAAGTCGTGTCTTGATTTCGTTGTATCTTAAAATAAGACTATATTCTAATTTTATGATTATGATTATTATTTATTATTGTCATTTTATTATTATTTATTTAAAGTATTCGAATTCCAAGTCGTGTCTTAATTTCGCTGCATCTTAAAATAAGACTGACCTTTTAGAAATGTCAAAAATTTCCTTTTAAAAGGAAAATTTTCATCCCCTATTTCCCAATTGATACGTTAATAAATAAATTTCAATTCCCGTCACTTTTTTCTGTGAATTGCAGGATGAAATGATGAGCGACGGTGGTGGCGACCAAGAAAGTTGGGACGACGAGTTGATGATGACGGAGAATCATGAGAGCGGCTCAATGCTTGGCGTGAGTATGAAATTGTTCCCGATACGCTGAAATGAATATACACGAAACAAAAAAAAAAAGTTTTTTTCTCATTTCTTTCCCGTCTTATCGAACCGCGATAGATAACGAAATAACTTTTTTATGAGCACGCTTCGAAAACTCTGTTCAAACAGAGTTTGTTCACACAATTTCTCCACACAAAGCGTGTTTTCCATTTCTCTCTCTCTCTCTCTCTCTCTCTCTCTCTCTCTCTCTCTCTCTCTCTCTCTCTCTCTCTCTCTCTCTCTCTCTCTCTCTCTCTCTCTCTTTTTCGTCGGTTTCTAAACTTTTCTCGCGTATTATTCTGAAAAATTGGCGCAAAAAACGTTAACGATTTTTTGTTTTCATGGTTGCAGATATCGTACAGAGACGACGGATTGCCAGATCATGAAAAAAAAAGTAAGTCACTTTTTGCAGATTTTAATCGTGAAATTGCGTTGAGTGCAAATGACGAAAATAAAATTACGGAATAAATAAAATGAGTTTGAAGGAAAATCTAAAGTTGTTGAGATTTTCGAAAATTGTTCAGTTTGTCGGAAATGGAAAATTAAAAAAAAAAATATGCAATTTTACGATTTTAAACGTCTTTTAGTATAAATTAACCCAAATTATTCTCGGAGTTTTCTAGAACGGAAAATTTTATCGTAATTAAGTGAATAAATTTTTACTGATTACGTTTCCGATAGTTTCGCAATCAAAGAATTTCTCGAAATCCGTTTTATTGACGTCGCAATTAACGTTTCACAGAGAACATTCATTTTAAATGTATTCATTGAATTTTTAATATATACCAATTATTTTAATAATGAATTTTACGCGTGTAATTGAGTTTCAAACGAAGTTGAAAATTTCTCCATAATTTCAATAAATTCATTTCCACATTCAATCAAATTTTTTTCACGTTTTCTATAAAAAGGAGATTTTCTCATTAAATTTGGATAATATAAAAACTTGTAATAATTTATACAATTTTTATCATGAAACCATTTGCTGGTAGTTTAAAAAAAAAGATTAATTTAGAAAATAAGTACGTGATATTTAAATATATTTGTCATTTTTTTGAACAATCTTAAATCAATGTGAAGAAACATGCAATTTCACAAGAATGAATTCGATTTTGAAAAAATTAAAAATTCCTTCTTGAAATGTGAATATGAAATTCAATTATTTTATGTGCAGTTATGTTTTTCAATAAATTTATTTAAATTTCATTCTAAAAATATTTTTCAACTAAAATTATATTAACTACAAAAAACAAATCACAAAATCACAAAACCGTAAAAATTTGTAAAATAAAGTTTTCTTTTTTTTTCATGAAATCATTAACATCCGATTTCAATTATATTCTGATTGATTCTCTTCAACTATCTTATCTGTTATTAGCGAATTATTTATGGAAAATAGATAATCAAATTCGAATGCGTTATTCGACTAATTGCGATCTGAAAACGCATTTCTTGAAAATATTCTCCAGTTGACATTTTCATATTGACATTTTAAAAATGTACTTTCTAATAAATTTCAAGTGCTGAAAGAATTTAATTTTACACAGCGAAAAAACACGTGCAGTTTTCAATTAACTTTTTTAACTCTATTGAAATTACCATTTACTTACTAATTGTAAATAAATTCTACAACTTCATTTTATTTGAAGCTGTGAATTTTTAATGAAAATTTTAATCATTTTTGTTTTGTTATTCATTGCTTTCAACAAGTGAAAGAATTGATAATAATTTGATGAATTTGCAATAATAATGATGATAATAATAATACTAATTTGTTTATAAATAAATAAAAAAATTAATGAAGAAAAATTAATCAATAAATAAATAAAAATGAATAAATAAACTTACTAAAAACTAATTAAAAAAATGAAGAATGAATAAATAAAGAAATAATAAAATTTATCAATAAAAACATAAATGAATAAAGCTTTGTTTTTTTTTTACAGCTGTGAATTATTATTCAAAATTTTAATAATTTTTGTTTTGTTATTCATTGCTTTCAACAAGTGACAGAATTTATAATTGTTAAGGGTATGCAATGATAATGATAATAATAATAATTCTTTGCAAAAACAACATTTTTCAGTATTTTTCAATATACAAATAAAATAGTTTAATATCAAAAAGTATACATCTTATAAAACCAAACCGAATGCATTTTGTACTTATTTATAAAAAAGGAAATTTTTTTTTTAGTATTGAAAAAAGACATTTCGAAAAGAATAATAACAAGCGTAGATAAATTATAAAATAAATATGAATTAATTTAAAAAATAATTATTCTAATGAATTTTTATAAAATTCTATAAAAATCTAGAAACTTCGGAATCCAAAATTACATCGAAAATTTGAAGAATTGTCAATAATTCTGGATAATCTTCAAAAAATTTTTGAAAATTCTAGAAACTGTTGATAAATTAAATAAATTGCGCGAAAGGTTTGAATGATTCGTTAAACTAGAGACAGTGTAAATAAAAAAAATTAACTGTTTTTTCCTGTAATCATCCAAATTCATTTTTATAATTTCTCAATTTTTTCGTGTGAATTTTTTCCAGACAAATTGCTACATTTCTGCAAAAATTCAAAGAATTCTCGATAATTTTCAACAAGTTTTATAAATTTTGAAAATTCACGATTTTTAGGAAATTTTTTTATTATTCACGAAAATTTATGAAAATGTTAAATAGGTATCGATTTTTTTCTATGAAAATCCATAAATCTTCAAAAATTAACATAACAATAATGAATAAATTACATTATTTGTCATGATAATAAATAATAATTAATAATAAAATAAATAATAACTATTAAAAAAAATCAATCTAATAAATTTCTATAAAATTCTATAAAAACCTAGAAACTTCGGAATCTAAAATCACATCGAAAATTTCCAAAACAGTCAATAAATTAAACAAATTTTTCGAAAAATTTCGGACGATTCGTAAAACTATAGAAAGTGTATATCAAATAATAATAAAAAATTAACTGAATTTTATTTTATTTATTCAAATTCGAATATTATAATTTCTCAATTTCTTCATGTGAATTTTTTCCGAAACAAATTGTCACATTTGTGCAAAAACTCCAAGAATTCTCGATAATTTTCAGCAAGTTTTATAAATCTCGAAAATTCACGATTTTTACGGAATTTTTTTATTATTCATGAAAATTTATGAAAATGGCAACTAGGTATCGATTATTTTTTATGAAAATCTACCGAATTCTAAAAATTATTATAGCAATAATGAATGAATTGTATTATTCATTATTATTATAAATTATTATTATTATTAAAATTAATAATAATAATTCTAATAAAACTCTATAAAAATTTGGAAACTTCGGAATCTAAAATCACATCGAAAATTTCAAAAATTGTCAACAATTTTGAAAAATCTAAAAAAACACACGAAATTTTCCAAAACAGTTGATAAATTAAACAAATTTTGGGAAAAATTTCGAACGATTCGTTAAACTATAAACAGTGTATATCAAAAAATAATAACATATTAATTAAATTTTCCTTTGTTATCCCAATTCCAATACTATAATTTCTCAATTTTTCCAAGTGAATTTTTTTCCAGACAAATAACCACATTTATGCAAAAATTCAAAGAATTCTCGATAACTTTCAATCAATTATTTTACAAATTTCCAGAACTCACGATTTTCATAAAATTTTCCATTATCCACGAAAATTTATGAAAATGTCAACTAGGTATCGATTATTTTCTATAAAAATCCATAAGTTTTTATTAACTAGTCTAACAATAATTAATAAATAATAATAATTAATAATAAAATGAATAATAAAAAATAATTAATCTTATAAATGTCGAAAAAAATCTAGAAACTTCGGAATCTAAAATAACATCGCAAATTTCAAGGACTATCAACAATTCTGGAAAATCTAAAACAACTTTCAAAAATTTCCAAAACAGTTGATAAATTAAAATAATTTTGTGAAACATTTCGAATGTTTCATCAAACTAGAGACAGTGTAAATAAAAAAAAAATTAACTGTATTTTCCTTTACTAATCCAAATTCAAATACTATAATTTCTCAATTTTTCCCAAACAAATTTCCACATTTGTGCAAAAATTCTAACAATTCTCTATAATTTTAAACCAATTTTACAACTTTAAAGAAATCACGATTTTCGGAAAATTTTCCATTATCCACAAAAATTTGTATTAATATCAACTACAGAAATAATCAAAAACTTTATTAATAAAACGTTGCTTAATTTTGCAGTGCAAACGAGTACCATTAATTCAAACGCCACGAATCCAGCGATACCTGAACAATTCCGCGACGTGGTGAGAATGAACGATTATTTGACAACCGGCAGACGACAAGAATTCTGGGAGGAACCATTCACGCGTCGCGTTATGGACGCGATCAAAAGCAAAGAATTGGAAATGAAAACGGCGGCGGAAATACTCGGCGTATCGTACGGAACACTCTACGGACGATATCGTGACAGCTACGGATGCCTTAAACACCCCTACAGGTAAATTTATCCATTTTCCATTATTTTACATTTATTTATTCATGGATTTCCCATTTTTCATGGGGTTCTTAGAAGAAAATCCAAGCAACAGCACAATGAAAAATTAAAAAAAAATTCTCAATTATTAATTTATGATAATTGATTATTTTTATTTTATTTATGAAAAGTTTTTAACTCTATATTTATCATTTCTAGTACTTTACCATTAAAAAGTATGATGTTTTTTTGAAGTGGAACTTCTTTTCCCGGGGGGTAAATTCGTAACGACAGCGTCACGCTTTTCGCATCAAGCTTTTAGCGTCACACTGTCAAGTTGGCGAAAAGTTGGCGTTTGGACGATGAAGATCATTTAAAAATATCACAATAAATTTATGATGATTTGTTAATTGTTATTCTAAAACTTTTTTTCTAAAATTTTTTTTTTAATTTGCTGATTAAGGATTTCACATTGTTTTTATGAAATTATTTCGTTTAAGCAAATCATTAAAACAAATTTTTGAAAAATTTTATTTTTACAATATATATGTACATTTCATGGTTTTTTAGGTTGCTAAGTTGCAATTCGACATTGTTTTTATCAAATGTTTTTGTTTAAACAATCTGTTTAAACAAATTTATTAACAATCTTATTTTTACAATGTATATGTCGATTTTATGGTTTTTAGGTTGATGAGCTACAATTCGACATGGTTTTTGTAAAATTCTTTTGTTTAAACATTATATTTGAACAAATTTTTTAACAATCTTATTTTCACAACATATATGTCCATTTCATAGTTTTTAAGGTTGCTGAGTTTGAATTTGATATTGTTTTTGTAAAATATTTTTGTTTGAAAAATTAATTTGAACAAATTTTTTAACAATCTTATTTTCACAACATATATGTCGATTTTATGATTTTTTAGGTCGATGAGTTAGAATTTGACTTGGTTTTTGTAAAATTCTTTTGTTTAAACATTCTATTTACACAAATTTTTTAACAACCTCCTTTTTAACAACATATATGTCCATTTCATGGTTGTTTAGGTTGCTTTTGTTTAAACAATCTGTTTAAACAAATTGATTAACAATCTTATTTTCACAACATATATGTCCATTTCGTGGTTTTTTAGGTTGCTGAGTTGGAATTCAATATTGTTTTTGTAGAATTTTTTTGTTTAAACATTCTATTTAAACAAATTTTTCAATAACCTCATTTTAACAACATATATGTCCATTTAATGGTTTTTGAAGTTGCTGAGTTTGAATTTACTACTGTTTTTGTAGAATTTTTTTTTTAAACATTCTATGTAAATAAATTTATCAAAAACCACATTTTCACAATATATATGTCCTTTTCATACTTTTTTAGGTTGCTGAGTTTGAATTTACTACTGTTTTTGTATAATTTTTTTGCTTAAACATTATATTTAAACAAATTTATCAAAAACCTCATTTTCACAATATATATGTCCTTTTCATACTTTTTTGGTTGCTGAGTTTGAATTTGACATTGTTTATGTAAAATTCTTTTGTTTGAACATTCTATTTAAACAAATTTATCATCAATTCTATTTTCACAACATTAATGTCTATTTCATAGTTTTTTGGGTGGATGAGTTAGAATTTGACTTTGCTTTTGTAAATATTTAATCTATTAATAATTATATAATAATATTGAATTTCATATCTGAAGAAACCTAATTTTGAATTTTTACCACGAATCTTCTTATTGAAGACTCGTCTTATGAAATTCAATGTATACAATTGAAATAAAAGTGAAATTCCAACCGAAATTCGGAAAATAATACTTTCGGGAAAATTGTCGTTCGGGGAAAAATACTTTCGGGAAAATGGCCATTCGGGAAATAATACGTTCGGAATAATGGCTTTTCGGGAAAATGACCGTTCGGGAACTTGGATTCGGGAAAATGACCGGGAATCGTTTTTTGTCTTTACTGAGAATATTTTGAAAACTAGGACTCGAATTTATACTTTTACCTACCGTTTCTTACAATTTTTTACAATTTCAAATTTGTTGCTTCAACATTTTATATATTAAAAAACTAATTTTGAATTTACAGAAGTTTTTTTTCCGATCATTTTAATAATAACTGATTATCAGTGAAATAAATAACTTATAAAATGAATTAAAAAATAATCAATGAAAATTTGAGGAACAAAAGAAGTATATACTTAAAATCCATTTTCGCTATAAAAAACAAAAACTAGTTTTAAATTCCCATATATTTATACTCTTCCATCACAAATTTGTTTAAAAAATCCGAAGGCTCTAGGTAATAATTGTAATTCTCGTGAACGCTTCTTTTTTTACAACTTAAAAGTCAATGGGCGTTTGAAAAAATCCATTTCCAAAGTGGCTATTACCGTGACACCTCTTCAGCACTATATTCATGTCAATTTTTTTCACCTTCAACTTTATCGATCGATTCTGATCAAATTTCGTGATAAAGTAAAGTAACATTTTCTCTCAAGAAAAATAATGCGCTCGTAAACAATAAGGTTAAGGATCTCTGATTTTAAAGTGTTTCATTATATTTTTGGCATTAATTGGGTTTAGCTTTTGAGGTAACAAAATGAATTTGGTCTTTTCATTTTGATCGTTATTTATTTCGTAAAATGCAATTTAATTTTTACTAAATGTTTGAAATCGTATAAATAAATGTAAATGTATATTTGAGTAAAATGACAAAAATAAAGAGAAATTCTTATAAATAAGTGAAAAATACAGTATTTTGCAGTAAACATTTTTTTGGCAGTTTTATGTAATTCTGACTTTTCCGTTGGAGTTTTTTGCGGTTGAAATATCGTTAAATTATTACAAATTTTCGTTATTTATCTAAAAATATAAAAATTTCCAAATTCGCATTATGTAATTCAGGAATTTCTAATTTTCCGCTGAATGAAAATTCCTGATTTTCCGAATTCAATTTTCTTTATAAAAATCATCTTCAAAAACATTTAATTCCATATTACATTATTTAAATCATTTATCTTCTGATTAAAAAACGGATTTAGAGACAAATTGCACGATTTCATTTTAAATCGAATTCGTGTTTATTCCAGAAATTAATTACGAAACGAACTGAACGCTGGAACTAAAAGCGATGGGAAATCGAGAACTTGCTATATTTTCTTTGACTTCGTACTTTTCAATTTATTTACAATAAAGTTTCGAATCAATAAAAGATACATAATGCATCAGATGAAGCATTGTTTTTCCAACATGAGTCGTGATTCGATAAACTCTCAACGTTTCATGATTTAGATCAAAAGAAAACTTAAAATTCTACGCGATTGAAAAATGAAAGAATTGTGTTTCAACTAAAATGAACATTTAATGCGATAAAGAATCCCAAGATTAGATGCTTCTCTTTGAAACGTGTGTTTCGGTAAAAAAAGGAACTGAATGATATATAAAAATTTGATGAATAGTTTATTGTTCATAATAATTATTATAACAAATATCATAATTGTGAATAGGAAAATACATTATGATTCTAAATGATGAAATAATATAAATAATAAATAATCAAATTAGCAAAATTTATAAAAATTTTCTTCAAAATCTAAAAATTTGTTTATAAAGTAAGAATATAACATATTTATTATAACAAACACCATAATTATCAATATAAAAGTACGTCATAATTTTTAATGATGAAATACTGTAAATAATAAATATAGAGTCTAAAATTTTTCAGAAATAAAATAAAATCCTTTACAGTTAAATAAATACTAAAAAACATGTGAGAAATACTAGGAATCGTTTAACACACTCATTAACTATGTAGAGATAATTTTCTCAAAAATTTGTGTAACTTCGAATCCTAGAACATGTAATTTATTGAGTACTTAGAAATATACGAAAAAAAAGTACTGAGAATGCATGGAAAAAATACTGTTATTTCAAAAATCAATTAAAATAATCATAATCGTTGAATTTTCAATACTATAGCATCACATTCTAGAAATCTATAGAGCGATTTATATAAATACTAGAAATCTATAAAAATACAAGAAAATATAACTAAATTTTATGAATGGTATACAATACGAAAATTGTAGGAACTTATGAAAAGCGTTTGAAGCAATGTATAAAAGTACTAGAAAACGATACAATATTTTATGAATATTAAAAAAAAAAACAAAAGAAAAACAAGAGATCTTTAAAATACTAATAATCATAGAGATGTAATTTTCCCAGAAATCTATAACTAAAAATCTATCCAAGTTTTGATTCTAAAGTAGTTAATTCCAGAAATCTATATAACAATTTTCAAAATACTAGAAAACTAAAGAAATTGCGAGAAAATCCTTCACAGTTTGATTAATATTAAAAAACATGCGAGAAATACTAGGAATCGTTTAATACACTCAATAGTTATGTAAAAATAATTTTCTCGAAAATTTATGTAACTTCGAATCCCAGAACATGTAATTCTTGAATTACTCCAAAATATACGAAAAAAATTAGGGGAAAGTGGGGAATTGTGGGCCATGGGGAATCGTGGACCACTGCTATGTATCGTTCGTATGTCAAGTTGTATGGTGCGACACAAATGTCAAAGTCTTCTTTTATTACAAGCATATTTTTACGTTAGTAGTTAACCT
>JAPYZL010209797.1:0-10288 GCA_030522825.1 Platygaster orseoliae | reverse complement strand
AGCACTTCTCTCTCGCATGAACCAAAAGAAACCTACGCGTAGTATATATACCGCGCTCAACTTATACTACTGTCGACTCAGCCTGTCGTAATACTTCGGAAGTCGTATGGGCGCCTTTAATTAAAGACAATTTTATCACTCTAATGGCATAGTGTTTTTTTTCCCCCCTGATGCATATAATGTCACTTATAATGGTAAAGGTTAGCTAAGCTCCCACATGGGTGGTGACGACTATACGTTGACTGATTGTGGCATTTGACGACTATGAAAAAAATCGTTTCTCATAACTAGGAACGTACGTTCCTGAGTGGAAGAATTATTTTTTTTCTCTGTCAAACTGTTAGGTATTTTTTTTCAAACTGTTTGGTAGTTAATGCTCATTTTACCAAACTCTTGGCAATATTTACTAATGTTGGAAATTATCACCACTTCGCCAAAAGTTTGGTAAATTCTACCCGCTGTTTCGATAAAATTTATAAAAAATTTTTCTGCGTGTATTTTGGGACGATTTCATTTGTATCTAAATTCTCTGCCAATTTCCTTTAATATACATCGTATTATTTTTTCGTGAATAATTTTTCCTCCCTATGATCACTTTTCTAAAAGTGTAGAGTCTCTCATGGCAAAAACGTGAACATATACAGTTTTGAATGATAAACATAAATTATCATTATGCACTAATTGTTTATCACCATTATTATTTTTTTTATTTTAAATTTTATCATTATTTATCAATAATATTCGTTTATTATATCATTTAATATTCATTTTGTTTTTGCAATTAATATTAAAAGTAAATATCATTTGTCATCATTGTCACTATACCATATCATCGAAATAATAAATACTAAAAAAAAAAAGAAAAAAAATATAATCAGGTGATATAATCATTTGAATAGTAAAAAAAGTTGAAAAATTTGATAAAATTCATTCTATTGCATAATTTACAGAGAAATATAAGTAGAATTATTTCTATTTTATTTTCCGACAATAGATTTTGAATGTTACTTTTTTTAACTTATGTTTTTGCTTTTGCAAAAAGAGCTATATTGATTAAAAATATTGGAAATTGAATTTTTTCCACTAAAAAATATATCTAACGAATTATGGGTTACTGTAATAGTATCGCTATCTCTCATGTTTCTCTTGAAATGTCAAGAGACCAATGCGAAGTGAAATAACTTTTACTGAAGTCCTTTTTGCACCCTCACTTTTGAATTCACCAATAAAAACTCGTTTTGCGTATAAGAATTTTTACGGGTTCCTTGTCGGGACTTTTTTTTACGATTGCACAAACGTGAAAACGCCATAAATGTCGCTCGTGGAATTTCACAGAATTTTCAGAGGTTGCGAAGAGGAACTTTATTTGTTTTTTTTTAGGGACATTTCCCAAAAGAGAGGTCCATAATGTTTCGTTCATTGTTGGCCATATTTTTTTGAATTTCTCATACATTTTCAAAAAACTTTGTAATTTAATTTCTTTAAATTGTAATAATTCGTGGTTATTTGTGGAATAATTTTTAAAATAATAACGAGTTTTTTGTAATTTTCCAAATTTGAAAGTTAGCATAAAATTTTCAAATTGATTATTGTTTTTGAAAATTTTTAAGAATTGCAGCATTCTGTAAGAACAATTTAGACTTTTTACAATTAATTCAAGACAACTGTCTACAATGAAAAAAGAAGACAAAGATTATTATTGGTAAAAAAAAGAGGTGATACTGTGTAAGTTAGTTACATACTGTACGTTAAAAAAAACTAATTAACGGTAATCTTCAAACTACGCAAAAAAAAGGATCAGAATTATTCATGAAGAATGTGGGAAAGTGTGATGACGTTTTTTGGATTCCCTAATATCGCGAGACTCGCTGACTTTGGTCGACTGTACCATTGATTCATTCTGCAAAACCTGTTTCTTTGTGATGTGGAACATTTTTTACGGTACCAAAGTCGACGAAGAAGTTTCTAAAATAAGATCCTATTCGAGCGAAAATAACTTATCAATTATCAGCGATCTAGATTGGCACAAAATGAGAAGAAAATGTTTACAAGCCACTCAAGTTTGATAGATTCCAAAATAACTTTTTACAAATAAAAACGTCTGAAATTCATAACATTTGACAGTTTCGTTGATGGAGTTTTGTCAATAACAAATTATAAAGTTTTTTAGTTAACAAATGAAAAAAAATTCTGGTTGAGTATTGATCCATGAAAATAATTACTTTTCCGTCGAAAGTTCATTGCAGGATAAAAAAAAAATGAACTTTGTAAGCTTTTTTACTGCGATAATTTATACTCCTCTGCGAACCGAGAGAGTTTATTATGCAATAGGACAAATCAACTTTTTTACTCAAGATTTTCAATAGCTACAAGTTCGATTCATCGCGAATTTCTGTTACGTGAAACGGCGTCATTATTATGAAGAATAATGTGTATTATCAAAGGAAAAGTTGAATCAGACTATTCAATATTGATTTTCAATGGCATAACAATAACCTCGACGGCGAAATTTCCAAATGCATTGTTTCTTTTAAAAAAAAAAAAAAAAAAAAAAAAAATATATAATAATAAAAAAAACCAAAGAGAAAAATAAAATATAAAAAAATAGAACAAAAAAATAAAAAAAAAAAAAAAAAAAAAAAAAAAAAAAAAAAAAAAAGAAAGAACAAATGACCCCGAAATACATATAATTATAGATAATACTTTTTTCATTGTCATAATCAAAGAGATAATGAAACGTTGCTTGAAATGCGAACGAAAAAAATTTTTTTTACCATCAATCTGTTATAATAATTTTATAAGTTATAGATAAAAACTTACATTTTCTGAAAAAATACAAAAATTAAGTATTGTATTGGAACTTACATGAAATGCACAATTTTTTTTTTATCAAAATGATACTTTTCAATGCATTATAATTTATAAATGATCGAATTTAAAACGAACAATATACTTACCAAAAAAGTCACATTTTTATATAATATTCATAAAACACTTTTTATTTGCAGAATCACGATGTTTATTTCTTCGAAAATACAAGTAATGTTTTGTCGTACTTTTGATTTGCACTATCATACTCCAAAGTACATCTTAATACTCTCGATAGTTTTTGTAAAAAAAAAAATGTAAGTCGTTGTTGTAAAGTCGAAAGTTAGTGTACAAACTGTATATGCAGAAACTAACATAAATTATTATGCAGTTGAAAAAACATGTTTGATACATGACTGATCTACTTTTACATTTACATTTTACGAACCGAGAAACAATAGCATATAATGCCACTAGTTGAAAAATTAATAGTATTAAAATAAGAGTGAGGTTAGAAAAACGTAAGATGATTTTTCTGCAGATCTTTTCAGATTCCTTTTTTTTGACACTGGAAATTCTTTAAAAATATATCTATGTTTCAATTTTGTGATTTTTTTGGCTTTAAACAAACTTTTTTTCTGAAATGAAAAGGAATTCTGACAATATTTTGTAAAATTCATATGCATACTTTAGAGAATCGTAAGTTGCAAACGATTTTTTAAGTTGGTAAAAAAAAATATAGTTTTTGCATAATTTTGAAATTTATTTTCAATTAGATGAAGTTGCAATAATTAAAAAAAATGTAAATGTTAGATTTTGCAATTAGAAAATTGGAACGAAAAATAATAAATATATAAGCCATAATCAGGCTGAAAAGAAACAGAAAGCAAACGAGAAACGGGTTGCATTAGCACGGAAAAAAGTCAAAAAATCAAATCCTGTCGCAGAAAATAAAATTCGACGAAAAACCTTGCTCCACCAGCTTCAGAAGAGCCGTAAAATTGACGAAAATGCTAAAGCCTTTTCGATGGATTGCAGATTCTAATAAAAATTAAATGATTCACATTTGAATTTTGAAATAGGCAGAAATTTTCATAGTAACTTTTGTCTTTTAATTGGCGTTTTTGATGACTTTAAATTGTATCAGATTTTCGTTATTATAAAAAAATATTTTGTTTTTACATTTTTCATTTTATTTTTATATAATGTTTTTCTAAACTTTGTCACGTCTCTACATATACATATAATTTTTCCAAGCTTTTCTTAATGTAAACTCTAACAATAAAGAATCGAGTATTTTCGTACTTTGCAATAAAGACTTAACACAATGAAAAAAAATATTTATAATGCAAAAAGATTAAGCGTCAGTAAAAAAAAATTTGTCAATAAAATCACTATTTACCTAACAAAAAATGCATCTTCTTACATCACAAAATCTGTTCATCAATAGAAATATCCATAAAGATATAATGATCATTGTGTACATTTTTTCTCCATACACAATTCTTGAACAATAATTTTTGCGTCTGCTGAATCGTATTTGGTATCAGACTTTTTATCACAAAAACTTACAATAGTAAATCTTTTCCAATAAATTATAAACGTTGGAAAGACCGACGAAAATCCTGCAAAAAAGGTGCTTAACTCTACAGCATGAGCAAAAAACCAATATCACTATAATACTCACTAAAAAAAACACAATAGAAAACCCTAACTTTTCAAGGAAAATCTCAAAAACAATAAACAATGATTACATATATATTATGCAGCACAAAAGCCTACAAAAATCAGTCTTTTTGAGTATCAGTTGCGTAAGGCGAGTTCCAGTCGCGATTGAAAACGTCTTCTAATTGCTGCCTCAAATTTTCCCGATCGTTTGATGGATCGTTCTCGAAAACCCCGCTGACACCTTTAAAATTTATTTGATAATAATTTTTTTTTTTTTTGCAATTTGCTTTCATTTATGAATAGTTAAATTTGCATAATTTGCATAGTGGTTACAACAGTATCAGTAAAAATTAAAAATATTCCTGGTATATTCTAATTCAGAAGTTTTTTGGTTTCCGAAGTTTATAGTAACCCTAAGTAATGATTTTTTTCTGAACTGACCTGCGGTATTTTCAAAATAATCGCCACTCCAATTGCTCGTTCCGATGTAGGCGTCATTATCAGTGACCATGTATTTATTGTGACTCACTCGGCAAAACGGTATTTTATCTTGATCAGCTGTCGAAGGAACGATGAATCGTTTCTGGAGAATCGGGAATATTTATCTAACATCTTTGGCAACTGCTACAATGTAATAATGAGTTCTCTTGCACGGAAACAAAGGATTTACTGAATCTGCAAAAACATGTGCTGTTCCAACACAACTTGACATAACGAATTTTTTTTATAGCAGTAGCTAATTTTTTTGTTGCCTCAACAAATCTTTTTTGCTACCAAAGCACAATAGTCATGTAAGTTATTGCTGCAAAAAAAATTCGTTCTGTCAAGTTGTGGTAAAACAGCACATCTTTTTGCTGCTGAAGCAAATGAAAAAGAAAATGAAAATGATGTGGAAAGGGACAGATCTGAAACAAAAATACTCACAACTTCGATTTTCACGCCTTCATAACTGTCACTGATATCCTCTAAAGACTTGAGAAAATAATTTTCAGATTTTCTCGAATGTTTCCACCAGGAAATTAAAAGTCTCACGGTAACTTTACGATCGATGGCAGCTGCTCGTAACGCATTGTCGATATCGGGCCAGAATCTGGAAAACGTATTTTTATCTCCTCATCATGATACGCGCGTATCAAACTCCATAAAAAACAATACCGCGGTAGCATCGGATTCAAAACGAACTAAGCAAAAAAAACCATCAGAAAATTTTGCGTACTTTGCTCTCGATGAGTATATCATCAGAGGGAAATAATCCATAACCGATATGTAAACAAATTTCTTAGCCCTCGAAATGCAGGTCAGAATTGCTTCTAAATCACTTGTTCTGCCAGATGGAGAAAGTTGAGGTGGCGAACTCTAAATTAAAGTACACTTAATTAGTAGATAGCTGAATTTTTTCAAATTTTTAAGGTCAAAGCTCTGGCTCTTCCAATGCCGGAATTATCGATCACTCACTGAAAAGAAACTTTTGTATCTGTTCCCCGCGAACGCTAAATTCATGGGGTTATTGACGTTGATGTTTGTGTTCAGCACCTCGGGCCATTTTGTAGGTATTTTATTGTCTTTACCGAGGAGCCAGTACACCTGAAAATGTTTGCATGTTATGATGCACTGGTGGAAAGTGTGCGAAACGAGTTTTTTTTATGGTCATGGCGAATTCGAGGTGAATAGAAGACTTTTTTAACTGATGTGCAGAAGTATTTTTGGAAAAAAGGACAATCAGTTTTTGATGAGAGCGTCATGAATATTGAATGACCAGAGAATCCCGAGGATTTCATCATTTCTATGTAAGTTTATTTTATGATCAGGGAGCGTCGCCCCAAGAACCTCTTGTCGGGGGTTCTGCCCCTGCCTAATTTTTTTGAGTTTGCCAAAAAATTTCCATTTAAAAAATTTAAAATTTGAAAGTTTTTTCGATTATTTTATTAATTTATCTATTATTATTTTCATAACATGATGATTGTCGCTATTTTCTACAATGCAAAAAAGAAAAAATTAATAATTCGGAAAAATGTTTATTTGGAAAAATGGATGCGAAAAACCGGTTGTAGCCCAAAAGCGAACTTCGAGAAATTTTCCCTGAATACGAAGTATTAGATGAACTGTTTCAAAGTTACTCATTTTTCAAAATCCTCGTCACGAACTGTATTTCCGTGTAAATTTCGTTTTTTTAGCCTAAAACTCGATGTACGCACATCGAATATTTTGCTTAAATCCGCAGCGATTCCTGGGCAATCCGTAGCCAAAAAGCCGAGTTCCTTGATTTGGGTCAAAGCTCGCCAATCCATGTTTGGCGAGCCAACGTACACGTGCTTACTGTCGATTATCCACATTTTCGTGTGTAGTATGCCGGCGCCCAAGAGTTTATCCAAATTTATTGTCCTTACCTGTGTCAAAAAGAATAGTATTCTACATGTTTTTCGGAAATATTAACAAAGAATTAATTTCGAAAAAATACCTGGGCTCCTGCATTTTCCATGAGGTATTTTGTATCCTTCCCTGGGTTTAATTTCGAAGGTGGACTTTGAGCTATTCTCAATTTTATTTTCTTATCTGTACCGGCTATATTCAGTGCTTCAAATACTTTTTCACCCTGAAACGCAATTTGTTCTTTGAATAAAATCGCACCCAAAGTTTCCCTTCTGCCGTGTATTCTATAACACACAACAGTTTTTTTCTAAACTTTTTGGCATTTTTTGTAATTCTTTTATGTTTTAGCAATAAACGAGCATTATGAATGTCTATTAAGTTTTTAAAATTCGATAATCTTGGAATCAAATTGGAAAAATATTTTATAGTTTTATGGATTTTTTATACGTACAATAAAATTATAATTTCACGGATTTTAAGTATTTTAAAGATTTCAAGAAATTTTCATAATGCATGTAATTCATAAACTTTCATTTATTAAACGGTATTTTCAACAATTTTCCAAGTTTCTATGGATCGCTATACAGAATTCTATAATTTCATGCTATATTATTAAAAAATCTGACTATTTTCATCACTTCATTTCAATTTTCAATAAACATTACGTTTTTGTATTTTTTTTTTTGTATTTAGTCAATCGAAACAATTTTGTGATTTTGAATTTTGAAGTCTAAAATAACATATTTTTAATGTTTGTGTTATATGTAACGAGATTCGATTTTTGTGATTTTCGAAATTCAGATTTTCTTATTTTCATCTTTTTTGTATTTTTTATAATTCTTTAATTTTTAAGCTATAAACGAGCATTATGAATTTTTTTTAGTTTTTTAAAATTTGATACTGTAGGAATCAGAGTTTAAAAATATTTTTTACTTTTATAGATTTTTTTGAAAATTATAACCTTACAAATTTTAGGTATTTCAAAGATTTCTAAAAATTTCGTATTGTCAACTTTTTTTTATGAACTACTATTTTCAACAATTTATTAAGAAAAAATTTGTTTTAAAAAAATATAGTTATTTTCTGTAAATTTTTATGATTTATTATTTCACAGTCCAGAATTATACATTTTTAATGATCGAATTAAATGTAGCGAAATTCGATTTTTGTGATTTTTAAGATTCAGATACTTTTTTTTGATACTTTCGGTTTTTTTCGTAATTCTTTGATTTTTGAGCTATAAACGAGAATTATGAATCCTTTTTAGCTTTCTCAAATTCGATACCGTAGAAATCAAAGTTGGAAAATATTTTATATTTTATTGATTTTTTTTTAAATTCTAACTTCACATATTTAAGGTATTTCAAAGATTTCAAGAATTTTCGTATTGCATGTTATCTATAAACTTTTATTTATTTACTGGTATTTTCAACAATTTTAAAAGTTTTTATGGATCACTACACAGAATGCTAGAATTTCGTACTATATTATTAGAAAACTGACTATTTTCATCACTTTCTCTCTATTTTCTATGAACATTTTTTTTCCATATTTTTTTAAGTATTAGGTCAATCGAAACAATTTTATGATTTTTAATTTTAAAATCCAGAATCTCACATTTTTAATTTTCGGGTTATATATAGCAACATTCAATTCTTGTGATTTTCGAGTTTTAGATTTTTTTTTCTAATCTTTTTGATAATTTTTGTAATTCTTTAATTTTTGAGCAATAAATGAGCATTATGAATGTCTATTCAGCTTTTTAAATTTTTTAAATTCGATACTGTAGGAATTTAAATTGAAATTTTTTTTCATATTTTTATAGATTTTCATAGAAATTATAACATTTTAGATGTTAGGTATTTCAGATTTCTAGAATTTTCGTATTGCATGTTATTTATAAAATTTTTTTTATTTATTTGTATTTTCAACAATTTGCAGTGTTTCTCTGGATCACTATACAAAATTCTATTCCATGCTATATTATAAACCATAATTGACAGTTTTGTTATAGAAAATTTTTTTTTGAATTTCAATTCCAACGAAACTAATATTTATTTAGTTTTCAATTCATTTCAACAGTAAAATAAATTTTATTTGCCGGTATGAAATTCAACATACATTTAAATTTCCCGCGTGCGCCAACTGAACGCGCAGTTAAATTTTTCCGACAATCGTCAGCTGATTTCGATTTCACTCCCTCGAGTAGAGAAGTTTCACTTTAAAAATATTGTGATGTTTACTTTTCATAAAATTCAAATGTAGGTGTTAAAACTTCCTATATTTTATTTTTAGGTTCCAACCCTAATTTTTATGGCTGAAACGACTATACTGTTTTACTATGTACGAGAAATTACTAAAAGTATTATATTTGTTTCACATCATTCAAAGATTGTAAACCATTTTTTATTTGTAAGATTCTCTAAAATTTCACCTCAATGGCACTATCGTCCGGATAAACGTCTTCGCGTCTCATTGTCCAATACATGGAGGCTATGTCTATGGTGCTTTCAGCCGACGTTATTAATGTCATCCATGCATCATAAGTGCTCATCTGAATGATCGCACCATCGCTGTAGTTCAACCCCATAGGTATCGATTCCACTAGCGATATTTTGCAAGATTTGGACAGGCCAGACCTTTCGCTATAAACCTCAACCAGTCTTGAAAATTTTTCCCCTTGACTTGTATACGAGTGGACCAAAATCAAAGCAATAACCGCCAGAATGAATAACCACCATTTGAAACTTTTCCATCTAATGAGAATAAGTTAAATGAGTGAGATGTGTAGATAAAAATTTCTCAATTTGTTTTTGATTCTGAAAAATAATTATCACCTTGTTTTCAGAATCAGGTCGTTGGTATCGGCTTCATTTTGTGATGGGTCTTCTGGCAGACCTTCGAGAATTTCTGAGCTTATCTGTATGTCAATAAAAAAGTTTTTGAGATGAAAAGAATTATTATCAGGGTAAAAGAAAATAAATCTTGCAATATTTAGAAATATTTTTTAATTATTGACGTGAGAAAGAGTGATTTTTGATATTTGAAATAGACGTAAGATTAAAAAATTAAAATTTTCTCAGTTGTATAAAATTTATAGTAAAATAATTATACAATCGTACTAGTACAGTCTTTTTTATTTTTTGTTCCTTCAATTACATTCAGCAAAATATATCTATTACTGAAAACTGAAATATTAGTTGAAAATGTTACCAATATCATATGACAAAAAAAAACTAAAAAATGTTCATTAAATTTATTAGATATTAGTTACTATCAGAAATATAATGAGTGAATGATATGTTTATTTAATAAATTGTTAAACACATTTACAAGTAGATTCACGAAACACAAGCCTCAACTTCCCACGTGTATATATATATATATATATATATATATATATATATATATATATATATATATATATATATATATATATAGC
>JAPYZL010209793.1:0-14093 GCA_030522825.1 Platygaster orseoliae | reverse complement strand
TGGTCGAAAGCTTGGAAAGGAAATTGTTAATAAATAGACTGTTTTACTAATTGGACTTTCCACTTTATTGGCTCCGAGTGACCGCACACCAAGAAGAACTTATCCATTATGTTTTTTAAATTTGGAAAATTCGAAACTTTTAGAGATAATAAATTTTATCATTCACCGTGTGAAAATTAAAAAATTTTGTAGAATTTTAGAAAATTTCATATTCTCTATCATAAAACAATTATTTAAATATGTATGATAAAATTCTTTATTTTTTAGTGAAAATCTGGCAAGTTCTTTAAGTAGGTACGAATGAATCGCGAATAAAAACTGTATGAGTTAGGCAACGTGTAATCAAATTTGGAAAGATGTCACTTTTTTGTATAATGTTTAAAATTTAGAAAATTTAAAAAAAATAGAATCATTGGAAATTTTAAAGATTTTCAATAATTTGCATAAAAAACATTCAAAATAACATTCCAGAAAATTTTGTATAATTATATGCAGAGACGAAGGAAATTTTAACATTTTTTTTCCATTTTTTAATATAAATCTGAGAAACTTGAGACATATCAAAAAATTAAGAAAAATCGTCATGAGCCAGGGAAAAGTGAATAAAATTTGGAAAGTTTGAATTAATTTTTTGAGATCTTTAAATTTAAAAAAATTCAAAACTTTTAGACTAAAATAAATAATAAATGGTTATTATCACCGTCAGAAATTCGTAAAGTTTGTAGAATTTCAGACAATGATCATTGCCTTGTAAATTCCGTGTTCTGTCATATTTCTAGGACATAAATACCTATAATAATCATTCTTCATTTTTTAGTAAAAAACTGGAAAACTCGTTAAGTACGAACGAATCACGAATAAAAAACTGCATGAATTGTGCAGAGTGTTTGAAAATTTAGAAAGATTTTAACATTTTGTATAGTGTTAAAACTTTCGAAAATTTTGGAAAAATGAATATCATCGGAATTAATTATTTCATTATTATTGATCTCTAAGAGCCAATTCGTCAAATGAAAATTATACAGTCTTTTCTTTTTTCAAGCTTTCGGCTTCATTATAATAACCCCTCATCAGGAAAAATTATGTTTTGAATTTTCCAAGCAAAATTATTTTTCTCGATGAGGGCTTATTATAATAAAGCCGGAAGCTTGAAAAAAGAAAAGATATTGAAGGCCTGACTTTATAACCTTCATTTAATAAATTGGCTCCCAAGGATCAATAATGAAATAATTAATAGATAATGGAGCGTCACTCATTTATTAATATCATCGGAAATTTAAAAAGTTGTCAAAAATTTGCATAAAGTACATGAAAAATAACATTCTAGAGAATTATTCATAATTTAATGCAGATATAGAGGAAAAACATTTTTGTGTGTAAAATATGCATATAGTTGTTTTGTTCATTTTTTAATATGAATCTCAGAAACTTGAGAAATATTAACAAATTAAGAAGAATTGTCAGCAGCTAGACAAAAGGAAATAAAAATTGGAAAGCTTGAACTAACTTATCGAATTCTTCAAGTTTGAAAAAATTAAAAACCGTGAGAGATAATAAATTTTATCAATCACGTTGAGAAATTCGAAAAATTTCAGAAAATTTTGTAGTTGATAGAAAATTTCAAATTCAGTGAAACAATAGAAATTTAAGGATGCCCTTAACATTTTTAAAAATATTTAAATATGTTGTGTGAGTAAAAAAGTTCATGAATTGGCGAAACTGAAGTTTAAAAATTGATGCATTTTATATGTAGGTATTTATGAATTAAAAGATTTCTCAAACTTGAATTGTAGAATTTTACACGTCAAATTTCGATAGTTTTTGATTAATGTATTCAAACTTGAGAGAAATATTTAAATACATTTAATTTTCGTAATTTTTTATTGGCAAAAATTAAAAATATACTATTATTTTTCAGGATTAGAATTAACATCACATCGTCTGAATTTTGCTGAGTTCAAAATATTTCATCATTTGGATTTTAAAGTTAACCTGTAATTTTTTTCAGAAAAAAAAAGAACCTTTTACAAAATTTTTATCGGAAAATTGACGATATACTATTACAATGTCAGTTTTTCAAAATAACATTAAAATAAGCTAAAAAATAACAGAAGAAATAACGAAAAGGATTATTCAGATTTTAATACTTTGAATACTTTACGATTTTTTTTAGTTGAAACAAGTTCTTGTTTATTGAGTTAAATCAAAGAAATGAAAAACCAAATCTATCCACAAAAAAAACAAAAGGATAATCTCAATTTCTCGTTACGCATTCTTCATATTACGTATATTAGAAACTTCAACAAATATAATTCATAGACACTGAAAATCATGCAAATAAAATTCGCATAACAAGAGAGCCAAATAATATAAAACAGAAAATATTGCTTGAGACTGCTATCGACCGAGAAATGCAAAGTAAAGAGTAGAATACATCAAAACTCATATCCGAAAAGTAATGTAAAGCTTTTTTACAGAAAAAGCTTTGGAAAGCTCGATTCATTATTGAAAGCTATGTTGAATCGTTAACACAGAAGTGAAGCCATATTGATTTCGCGAGCATCAAAGTGGCAAAGTAATTTAATTAATTTAGAAGGCAATTGCTATTGTAATCAATTTTAGAACACGAGAACAATGTTGCAAATGTGTGAGCAGATGGGAATTAAATGTTATTTACGATTTCATCTCATTAGAATTTCGTTCGACACATGATAAATTTCCTGTTATTTATATATATCCAATTAACACTAAAAACTGAGAGAAAAATATTGTATGGCTCATCTGTTTTTTGTTTTTCGTCTTTATTCTTTACTTTTACGTTCCATCAATTTTTTTAAAAATATACTACGTACATTAAAAAAATATTTTTTTTGAAATTTGGTATTTTATAATTTTTTATTTTTACACCCCCCCCCCTTTGTTTGTACCCACCCTTGATTGTATATATACCTATATTCGATTTGTAGACATTTCTAGCGGAATAATTTGTCTAAGCTAATTTTAGCTGTGGCTAAAATTGAATAAAAAAAAATTACTTTATCCTCTTGAGACTGGCATCTTGGAAGAATTGACGAGATTCGAGTTACTCGAGTGCAGCGGAAGCGCTCGCGATTTATAATTTTATCTTCCAGCTCACATCAGTTTTGTTTATATCGGGCGCCAAGATTTACGGATCTCGCGGTCATCTCACCAGAATTTTCCATAATGCCTTTTTTTTAAGAAATTTTCATACTTGAAAAAATCTTTGTTTGGAAAAACAGATATATCAAATAGTACAGAAATTTATTTTCATTTTTTGTTTTCTTGACGACGAAAAATTTGCATAGTTTCAGAATATTTTTATTGAAGTTTGTTTGAGCTTTAACTTATTACAGTTCTTTTTGTAGATCATTCGTATTTATTGAAACGTCATTTTTTGAATTTTCATGAATTTTCATGGTTTCGAGTTTCATTTATGCACTCCTGATCCATTTCTTCGTTTTTTTCCAAATTGGAAAGAAGATTACAAGTTTTTAATAAAAAAAACCGACAAATATTCAGCGATGTAAAATCCAAGCGAAGTTTAAAATATTTCGAAGTTATTCAAATGGTTTAACATCTTTCTAGCGTGACAAGTCCCTGATCAGATGAGTGAAAAACTTTTTTCGTACAAATGGTATGAAAGAAAACTTGAATCCCAGGACGAGATGCTTAACTTGTTATGAGGACATTGCGTTCATTCAATGACGTGAACTTCCAGTTCAAACTACTTTAAGAAGTTGAAAAAAATAACAAGTTCCTGATTTCCTTACTAATTTTAAACGGGAATATCAGAGATTTATTATTATCTATTTATTTTTGATTATTGAACTTGGTGAAATTACTGTCAAGTATTTTTATTACTGAATAGATAGCAAACTTCTGATTTTCATAGTAATTTTTTATGTTTTTTTTTCTAAATAAATGCATTAAAAAGCTTTTTTCTGTAACAATTTTTTTGGGCTTAGTTTCAATTGAGACTTTTCACTAATCTGCAACTTTTATATTCGCGATTATCTGGTTTAATTTGACACAATGAGATTCTTGTGTGGTACGTTAGTGAAACAGATGTTCTTTAAGAATATTTGCGCAGTTACCTCATCTACCACAAAAGTTTTAGTTTGAATGAAGGTTCTGTAATCGTGTAACAGCATGAATGCTATAAATTTCGCAACGACTTTGAACCTATAAAATAGTTAACTGAACCATTGAGAATTTAATAATCGTTATAAATATTCAGATTCACATAGTATATATCAGGTCAGTATTTTTAAATTTTCAAAATCAATAAATGTAATAACTTCGAAATTTTTATTCTAATATTTTAAACTTAAAAGATGAAATCGAGAAATTCAATATTCGTAAATTCGATATTCCAAATTAGGACAATTTTGGAAAATTTGTGGAAATTTCACGTAACATAATAATGAAGGGTTCGGCCATCAATTATTATTCATCATGAAATCCCAAATTAATTAGCTCGTGATGTTCACTTTGGACCATACTTGATGCTACTAAAAATGTCTGTTATCTGAGTTGTCACTTCAATGAGTGTATTTTAGAACAAACAACTAATAATTGTTTATTGATTGCTGTATAGTTTTGATAACACACCTGTTTAAACTTCCTAGACTATTGAAATTGTTTCCGTCTTCTCATTGTACGTTTAATGTAAACATGAACAGAAACATTGCAAGATAAATGTCAAGGTGTTTAGAAAGGGTCTCGAGGAAAAATCAATATTTTATAAGAGAAAAAGCCAACGAGAAATGAAAACAGGCTATCAAAATATAATTTTTCAGAAGTTAAATGAAACAGTAGCCACGTGAAAATTTCAAAAAGTGTACAATAACTCGAGAAATACACAGTTCTTGAAAATTATTGGAATCTTAATTTAAAGGTTGAAGTTTTAAGAACATGTAATTTGCAACTTAAATTAAAAAACTTGAATCTTTCATAGATACCAAAATATAGATGAACTGTAATTAGTCTAGTTCTTGAATTTGAAACTCAGAAGTAGAATAATTTCGAGATCCAACATTTCAAAGCATTGGTATACAAAGATTCTGATAAAAACTTGAGCAACTTGTAGATCCAGAACTTAAAATTCATCCTTCTTAATTTACATTCCGAATTGAATAAATTTTAATTTAAGAATATCATAATTAAAATTTTATGATAATATATACGAAGAATGTTTCGAAAAGTATCTCAGATTCAAAAACTTCAAGGTATTCAAATTAACTCCCTTCATGACAAGTGAAACATAGTGCACATGAAGAAAATACATTTTACGCCAAAAAATATCATTACAGTACAAGCTATTACACTTTTTTATTTACAGTACGTATATTTTTTAGCTTTTATAATTCAAGGCTGACTTTGATAAAAAGTTTATTCTACGTATGCAGAAAAGGTTTTTTTCCAATGCATCCGTAAAAAAGGCCACTTTATTTCTATGGAAGGCGGGAACAAAAGCTCCTTTTTGGGGTACTCGGAAATCAGCGGGAAATATCAACAAAAACCCTGGAAAACATTCATTAATCACGGATCAGGCATCTTTCTTCACTGTGATCCGGGATTCATGAATATTTCCCTAGGGTTTTATTGATAACTCCCGCCGATTTCCGAGTACTCCAAAAAGAGGATTTCGTTCCTGCGTTCCATAAAAATGAAATGGCCACTTTTACACATGCATGGAAATAAATATTGTATGCTACAAGGGAGAAAAAGGATGATTCCAACGAGTGCAAAGTTTGGGCACTCGCTTCGCTCGTTGGAATCATCCTTTTTCTCCCTTGTAGCATAAATATCTATTTTTGTAAGCGAATTTCATAGATTTTGCATTCGTGGAAATATAAGTTTTGGCCAATCAGGCTATGGAATAGATTGCTTTCTTTTCTGAAAAAATAGTGGAAACCGGATTTATAAAATTTTAATGAAAATTTCTTTAGAGTATCAAAGAGTTTTACGAAAAATTTGAGGACATCGTTAAAAATTTAGGTTAAGATTCATTTTTAATAAATATTATTGTTATTATCGTAGTAATTTTTATTGTAATTGTTTATTTAACATTTTAAAAGCGACATTTTCATTGTTTTCACGCATTTTTGAATTCGTGAATATTTTAATTTTTACATTATTTTGTTGGCGTCATAATTTTACTACCATAATGAAGAAGTCGCCATGAATAATTATTGAAAGTTTCTTTACTGCGCCTGGAATGATCAAAAGAGTTTCTTTCCACAGTTTTATATACTTTTTTCGAGCCGGAAAATGAGTTTTCCATGTACACATTCGACTCGAGCTCAGAGACCAAATTATGAGCATTCCTTGAGTCAACCGTTGAAATTCGATTGCTTTCTATATACGTAATAAATTTGAGACAAAGTGGAAAACGAGCTCGTATTTTTCAATATTGATTTTAGAAGAAATTCGGAAGCTTGACTTTTTTTCTTTATATCCCAATTCTTTTGAATTTTCGGAATCTTTCATTAATTTGACTTTCAATAAAAGATTTTGTAACAAAGGAAAAGCTCAAGGCAAAATCTTGATTTCTTTTCTTCCATAATGTTTATTTCTTACATAACTTTTTTTTACATAAATAAAGAACCTTTTTCTGGAAATTTTTAAATTTAATAAATTGTTATTATAAATATAAAGTGTACCTAATTTTCAGAAAACGTGATATTAGTTTTACTAAAAAACTAAATTCACAATTTTTTAGGAATATTAATGAAAGTAGCATTTTTTGTAATTTAACAGTCACAAAAAAATTCATCATTTCTGAAAGGGTAAAATACTGTAGTGAAAGTCACGTAAACAATGAGCTTAGATGTGAACTTCCGCTGCTTATCACAAAGTTTGGAAAGGCAATACTTTGTTGTGTGACGACATTAGCATAAACTGTAGATTTATGCATGACATTTGAATATATGTTTGATATTTCCATCTGTGTTTCATTTTTTATCATCAGACCTAAAATTTCATTAACTCATTCAAATTTGTATTCAACACATTATAAATTTTAAAATTACAGTCAGATTATATCGCAAGAAAATATTGGTTCAGATGATTTCAACCCTTACCTTCGACATGGAAAAGAAACATCGAGCTACCTTTGTTATATTCACAATGAGATTTTAATTTTATTTGAATTCATAAAGATATATTGCTAAAACTTTATTCACAAGTTATCGATATTTTTTTCTACAGCTCTGCAAATATTCTCTTCCAAGCAAAAATCATACGTTTTCCTGAATAATAAATTACCAACAATCCGATGCTCTCGTGATATTTCCATGTGTAAAGAGCACTCCAGCTATGAATTCTTCGCGAAAAGGTATTCAAAGGAAAAAATTCCAAACAATGAAAGGTATTTAAGCTGCTTGGTAGTTAGGATTCGTTCTATACGTAAATGTGAATTAGTGAAGCATGCTTCCGCTGAAAACTCATTTTTAATCCTGTATTAAATACATATTCCTACGAAAAAGTATCACATGAAAAATGAAAAAAAAAAAAAATATTTTCGAACATTCATCAAATTAGATGAGAAACAAAATCCCCGGAAAGTTAAGAAAAATTATAATATCGATTTCGTTTTTTTACCTCGAGTAAAGAAATTCTAAAAAAAAAATTCAATGTCAGCATAGAATACACATAAAAACTTTTCAAATAATATTGTTTTATATGGAAATTCTATATGTAAAATGCGTCGCGGTAAACGTGCCAAATAAAATCGTCGAAGCTTTTATCGCAATACTTTTCAGTGACCTGTATAAGTGAAAAGAAAAGAAAATGCACAACCGAAATCAATACAAATCGAGCCTTTTGTAATACGAACAGATTTGAAATCCTTGCTCAACTATTTGTCTTTCACTGTCGCACTCGAAAACCAAATTACCGAATAGCTTAAAGTCTCTATGTTCACTACTTTGAATAATTGAAAATATCTATTCTACTTGAGAAACATGCTGGCATTAAAATCCGAAATATAATAAACAAACACTGGAATTTTTTTTTACAGAATAATAATTTCTAACTGTAAACGCAGATAGAAGTAAAAAATTAAATTTTTCCAAAAATTCGAATGTCTGAAAAAATCTAGGGTCAAGTCAAAATGAATGATTAGTTTCGATTATTCAGTACTCTGTGGACAGTGTTATCTACTGTGATGGTGAAACTTGCAATTACGCTGTAACTTATTGCAGGAGAAGTAAGTGTCAAGTAACGAAATAATTTATGGTTTCACTATAAGATAGCACCGATTATGGAGAAAATTTTGTGCATATAAATTATGAATGATTAATGTAGATAATGATAGTGACGAGCAGGTTCTACTGACGAATGCGGAATATCCTAAAATTTTTTTTTGGCTCTGAAATACGATTATCATTCATGTTTGGTATCGACTGAAGGAAAAATGAAATATTCGGTGAAATTCATGTCATAAAAAATGTGATTTTCAAATGGTCGTTATTTACATGTATGTAAGTGAGATTATTTTAAATATAATTTGGTGTAAAATTCTTATTAATAATTCAAATTAACTTTAGAACTTCGAAAGTCATACACTTAGTTATAAAAAATATACAAATATTCAGTAAGAACATGTCAAAATCATTAGGAAGGAAAATCACTGGAAGTAAAAATTTTATCAAATCGTATTACCTAAAATACATCAATATAACGAATAAATGTCCATTGATAGGTTCAAATATGCAAAATTCTTGAAAATAATTATCAATTACAAATGATAAATGTAGATAATGATAGTGATTAGCAGGTTATACTGACGGATACAAAATTTTTTAAACTTATTTTTTGGCTCCAGAATAAAATGTTTAGGAAAATTCATGCTATTAAAAATGTAAATTCCAAATAGTCGTTTATGTATCTGTATGTAAGTGAGATTATTATCACAAAAAAAACAAGTATTCAATGAGAAAATATGGAAATCAGTAAGCCAATAGTTTTTAATGAAAGTAAAAATATAATCAAAATATATTATTAAAAAAACATCAATATTACGAATAAATGTCCTTTGTTACATTCAAATATACACTAATTTTGAAAATTATTATCGATTAAAAATGATAAGTGTAAAAAATGATAATAATCAGCAGGTTCTACTTACGAAAACGAAATTTTTAAACTTATTTTTTGGCTCTAAAATAACATGTTTAGTAAAATTCATGTTATTAAAAATGTAAATTCCAAATAGTCGTTTATATTTGTATGTAAGTGAGATTTTTTTAAATATTATTCGGTTAAAAATTTTCATTGTTAGTTCAAATGAACTTTTAAACCATACATTTCATCATCACAAAAAAAAACAAGTATTCAATGAGAAAATATCGAAATCAGTAAGACAAAATTGTTTTCACTAAAAGTAAAAAAAAAATCAAAATATATTATTTAGAAATTTAAAATACATCAATATCCTGAATTAATGTTCACTGCTAAGTTTAAATATGCAAAATTTTCGAAAATAATTATCAATTACAAATTATCAGTGTGCATATTAATAGTGATTAGCAGGTTCTACTGACAAATATAAAATTAACTAAAATTATTTTTTGACTGTAAAATAAAATTTCCTGTTAAATTCGTGTCATTGAAATTGTAAATTTGAAATAGTCGTTTATGTACTATTACGTAAGTGAGATTATCTTGAATATAAATTAGTTTGAAATTATTATTATTGTTTCAAATTAATTTTGATATTTCGAAAATCATCCATTTAATTAACGCTAAAAATATACAAATTTTTTAAAAAACATACAAAATTAAGTAAGATGAATTTTTTTAATAAAAGTAAAAATATCATGAAAATTTATTACTTCCCAGTGAACCTGTGAGCTAACAGTGAGCTAACTTTTGAGCTAACAGTGAGCTAACATTAAGCTCATTTTCTCCGCTTCAAGTCAATTTTTTTCCACGTTATTGGATTTCCAACACCAAAAATTAAGAATTACAATTAGTTTTGAGCATCTGTGAGCTAACAGTGAGCTCGACTTAAAGCGGAGAAAATGAGCTCAATGTTAGCTCAATGTTAGCTCACTGTTAGCTCAAAAGTTAGCTCACTGTTAACTCACTGTTAGCTCACAGGTTCACTGGGTTAAAACACATCGATATCACGAATTAATCCCCGTGAATAGATTAGTTCCAATACGGAATAATTCTTGAAAATAATAATCATAGACTCTACAGTTGAGCTTTTCAACGTCAGACATGCGTTTTGTGGAGGTGTGCACGTATCATATTTTTTCAACTTTATGAGAAGGTTTCCCGTATATTTACATGGGGATGGAATGTGGGATAAAGTGAAAGCCCCGAGAATTCAATACATAAACTCAAGCCTCGACATAGAGTGCTAATACGGCTAGTGCGTAATGTCGTTAGCGTTGAAAAAAGCGATGAACTTTTTTCCTACTTCATGAGCTTACTGTTGATTCAAAAAAAAGTAACGATGGATTTGAGAAAGCAAGAAAGACTGAGTAAAAATCAAACTTAGTGAAAATAAGATTTATAAAAAGAAATTTTTCAGTTTCACGAAGTATTTTGTCATGGAAAATGTAAATTGCTACTGGAATGTCAATGAATTAAAATATAGAAAAAGCATTAATGTGAATAAAATAAACGAATGTATCATAAAATACAATTTAACTGAAGTTTTAAATCGAGAAAACTTTTTCTTTCTCTACTATGAATTTAATGTAATTTTTTTTGTTCAGGGATTTATATTGAGTTTTTGGCAATTTCTTTTCGCATCCTATTTTGTTTAATTATTAAGTTACCGTCTGAACTTTTTAAAATATCAAAAGATTGCATTTATAAAAAATTGTCCTAACAAAATAATATGTACGAATTCAAGTGAGTTCGTGTTTATCGAGTTTTATTTGAAATTTCAGAAAATTTCACTAAAAGTGCAAAAATGATTCAAAAATTTGTATGAATTTAATATTGATATATCTTTCTCTTATTATGTAAAAATGGTTTACATTTATATTCGTGTCATTCAAAATTAAAGTATCATATTAAACGAATCACTCAGATAAATTCATACGTTCAATTTTTAAACACAGAAATTCAATTCTGTTGGCTATAAAAACTTCGAAAAATTGATCGAATTCCTGTAAAATAAAAGTGACCGCATGCGACATCGGATAATTTGGCCGTCGCAGAAACTTTAGATCGTGCTTTCGCAACTCGATAATTAATTTGGACTACAGAATTTAATAAATCTATCGAACAATTTCACAAACTCATATTAGCAAGAAACATCGAAAAACATTAATTTTACCTTTTTATTGTTCCTTTGTAATTTTTTTTACTTTCCTCTTCATGACCAATGATTACTCCGATAAAAAATTTTTTCATTCCTTTTTATCTCCCTTTTGTAATCCACATAATTTTGTTTAGCAGGATTTAACATGATTTAGTAATTTTCTGATATTTCCATCGTGGTGGAAACGAAGTGGAAAATTAATTTAAACTCAGCGATTTACAGAGATGAAGAGCGCGCCGCATACTGAAGTCAGTGAAGTCAAACTCGTCAAAGTACAGTAGCGACGCAGCCGCAATGAGAAGAAAATTTTCTGGGGAACTGAGAATATGAAAAAGTTATTATAGTTATAATCAGATTTTATAGTTGAGAGTAATCATCACGATTCATCGAAATTACTTATTTCAACTCTGTAAATTACCAATAATTTCATATCAAATTTAAGTACTTTCCAAATGTTTTGTTACTCTTCCAATCTATTCCAGGACTTTTTTTCTCAATAAACACAGATCTTGAAGAATCCATTTAAATTATTGAGGAAAATGTAAAAAGTTTTTCTGTGGAACTGGAAAAAACGGAAAGAAAAACCAAATCCAATTCCAAGTTATATGGAATTTTTATTGGTTTGGATGATATCAATAAATTTGAATTTCTATGTTGTCCAAAATGTTATGAGTTTTAATTAAAAGTTTGTATCGTTGACCTAAAAGGTAATCGATATTTGTAAAATATATATTCAACCAGATTAAATAAAACATGTTTTTCAAAACCTAAACATTTTTTTAAATACAATTTTCATACATGTAATGAACTTCTTAGCGAAAATTCCAGAGTGTATATAAAATTTTAATTATGTTCAATAATTTGTTTATTTTGAAAGTTTTTAAATTGTTTAAAATTTACAGCAACTGTGGAAACAACTAAATACTCTTTTATTCATCTTTCTACATCACCGAAAATCCATCATAATCATAATAATCATAAAATTTTCCGAAATTCAATGATTGACGTACAAGACTAATTAATAACAAAGTGAAGATTAAATGTGTGTTCAATGAAGTTTTGATAATTCTTATTTTTTCTTCATGCGACGTGAAAAAACCTTGGAATGCATAAAAAAAGTTCATGAATAATTCAGATACATGCAAACAGTAATCACAACCGTTAGAGAAATTATGAAAATTTATGCAGTTTTGAGGAAATCTCGAAAGTTCTAAGCTACTCTGCGAAAATTGCTCGCAATCCTTAAACGTTACAATTAAGTTAAGCCGCTAAAGGATAAAAATTGAGATCGATTATTTGTTATTATGTTGGAACGATCAGTAAATTGTTTTCCCGGGATATTATTGTTGCAGCTGGCAACAGTACAAGGGCCGCTGCGGGCCGGTATAATTTCTGCTGTAACGTCAATTCACTGCGGGAATTTTCGATTATTGATGAAACTTGCTCCAGAAATGCTTCTTTAATCAAAACGTGAAGAAACGTACAGCGATGATCAGATAAAAACGTGTGTAATTCAGCGCGGTTTTTTTATCATTGGGATTATAGAAACTCATCAGCAATTGTTTATTCATAAAAATATACTCGAAAACAAACATTTTTTAGCTAATTTCTACTATGAATCATTAGTAGTGTTTTATTATAGTCATTTCTTCACTGAAAAAGATAGTTATTAAAAAAATTTGTAAAAAAACTAGTGCTAAAAATTAAAAAAAAAAATATCTAACTCACAAGAAACATTCTGCTCATTTTTTTCAAGGTTTTTGACGATATAATGCTTCAAAACTGAATTGTTTAGAAATATTTGATGAAAAAAAATTGAGATCCTACAAAAAATTTTTTTGAAAACTCTCAAAACATGTAATTTTGTTTATTGTCCTATTTAGCCCTTGTGGGTTTTAAAAAATTTTGGATTCATTTATCCAACTAAGATACGTATGACCTATTTTAACAAATAGCTGTATATCTAAAATCGATAATGTAACAATCTGGTATATTTGTTTGCAGATACTTTAACGTTAAGTTCATTATTAATTACATTGTACCCATAAACATGCGATGAATAGCTTATTATTGCAATATTTCAAATTTGATGATAAACAAGTTAGTAGCTCAACAAAGAAAATATTGATCCACTGGAAAATTAACACATCCCAGGTAAAAATGAGTAGATATTTAGATATCTATATGAGATCTACTGTAGATCTACTCAAGTAGATCTACAGAGATGCCCGATTTGGGTACATCTCTATAGATCTGCGTAGATCTACAATAGATCTATAAAGATGTACCCAAATCGGGCATCTCTGCAGATCTACTTGAGTAAATCAACTGTAAATCTACTTGAGTAGATCTTAATCAACAAATAGCACTATGAAGATCTTCATAGATCTACCAGCAGATACATGGAAAAGACCGGAGATCAACAAATAGATCTATGAAGATCTTCGTAGATCTACCAACAGATCTACGGAAATCCACCAAGATCTACAAATAGATCTATAGAGATCTTCAGAGATCTACCAGCTGATCTATGGAAATGACCAGAGATCAACAAATAGATCTATAAAGATCTTCATAGATCTACTAGCAGATCTATGGAAATGACCAGAGATAAACAAATAGATCTATGAAGATCTTCGAAGATCTACCAATAGATCTATGGAAATCAACCGAGATCTACGAATAGATCTATAAAGATCTTCGTAGATCTACCAACAGATTTATGGAAATCAACCGAGATCTACAAGTAGATCTACGAAGATATACGGAGATCTAGTAGTACATC
>JAPYZL010209782.1:0-12599 GCA_030522825.1 Platygaster orseoliae | reverse complement strand
TACAAAACTCAAAATCAAAAAAGATATTCAAGTTTAAAATCTGAGAAATCTGATTGGTCGAAATTTGTAACACGAATATCTTTTTTGATTTTGAGTTTCGTAAAAAGTGGCAAAGGACTTTTCGACTCAGAAAAATATGAAGAAAATTTGGAAAGAGTTTGGTCCGTGGTTTTCATCCCCACTCCTCGTAAGAGCGCTTTTATTGTTTAAATCTCAAACTTGAATAACTTCTTTGCTTTTGAGTTTTGCAGAAAGTGGTAAAGGACTTTTCGATTCGAAATTGAAAAAGGAATCTAAGATTTTCTTTTGGCGTGGGGACTTTGGTACACCCTGTATATCATGATTTTTTCATTTATAATTTTACGATTTTTTACTTCTTTTTCAATGTAACGTGCAAATATTGGAAATAATTTTGTGTAATGCACATCATCATCGTCAAAACCCCAAAAAAATCTGCGAAAATCCTACTTAATAAACTTGAAGAAACTGGAAAAGGTCTTGAGATGCAGGCTCCATCTTCTTAAAGGTCTCCCAGTCTTTGGTGTCGATAAAAATATCCCGGACGACCGTCGGTAGGGCAGAGCGCACTTGCGCCGTGCGATAAGGGTGTAGCCGTAGCCATGAGATAGGCCATGATATGACTCGGAGCTGTTCATCATCTCGAGAGAGTGTCGGTGCGTCGTAATGAATCGCTTCATTTTCAAGTCGCGCGCGTTTTGTCCTATCGTTGGAGGGGAATGAAAACGTTACATGACAGAGATAGATTCTTATTTTCTTCAGGATTATTATTGAAAATATTAGATGTTTGTTGTTTTGGGGGTTAGGAGGGAATTTCGTTGATAATTATACGATAACCGTATTTTTTTTTAATTATAACTAGGAGAACGCAAAACTCTTCGAAATTTTGGAAAAAAAAAGTAAAAAATGTGTATGTAGCTATATAAGTAATATTATTTTTCGTAATTCCGAATGCGTTTGAAACTGGAAAAAAAAAAGAAAAATTCCTGAAACAAATATACATAATGAGTTTATTTTTTCATATATCTTGATATATGATCGACTATAATAAATACTTGAACAATTTTTCCTTACGTTCAAGAAGTATGAACTTTTTTTTGTATTTTTTGGTAATTTTTTCTTTTTTTATTGGATCAGGTTTCTCGAATCACATTTTAGCATTTCTAAAACATGTAAAAATTGTAGTGCTATATTTATAGGTTGGTGTTGTACTGTACAAAAAATTGATAACAGTTCTGAATTTATAGGAATTGAAAAACTGTGGAAAATAATTTGTTTCTGAATGGTGCATAAAGTTTTCTGTATGATTTTTCAAAATACATGTCGTTCATTACACATTTTTCGATCTTATTTTTTCAGGATACTTAAAAACTCAAAAATATGTATGGATGAATAAAATTAAGTTAAAAATTAAAATTGAAAAAAATTGTCTTAACTGAGTGATTGATAAAGAATAACTACAATGTAATAAAATGCTGGAAATTTGAATAATTTAGGAACCAGAAGCTTTGGATTTCATAAATCTAGATGAAAAATTTATAAACATCATAGATAATATTTCAAATCATACAAACTCCGGAAAAATATTTCAATTAGTAATATTGTACATGGGAAAACTGTTTTTTGAAAATACGGAACAAATGTTAGTGATCAAACTGTAAACAACTTTATATACTAATGAAACATGAAAAAGTATATACAGCAATGTATAATAATTATTATATTTTTAAATACCAGAAAACGATACAAAATCTTATAAACACAATAAAAGTGGGTATTTTCATTATACTATAAATTCATGTACAGATGTCATTTTTCCAGAAATAAATAAAATCACTCATAACATGATTAAAATTTCAATTATTAAGTATCGTATTCTAAAAACATATTATATAGCAATCTAAAAAAATTCTAGTGATCTTAAAAAATATGTCAAATTTTATAAATACACTAAAAATGCGAGGAAAACTAAAAATCTTTTTATACTAAAAAACTATGCATACATAATTTTTTCAAAAATTGAAAAAAGCTGCTATTATAGAAATCTATGAAGAAAATCAAAACAAAACTACAATATTTCTTGAATTGTGTAAATAAAAAAAATTCTCAAAATCGATGTTAAAGATTCTGTTTCCTGAAAAATCAGGTATAATGAAAAATTTTTTTGAAATATTAATAATTATAGTTTTACCCTTTAAAGTACTCGATATCTATGAAATGTTCAAAATACACACGTCAAATTTCTGACAGTTCTAGAAAACACAACGAAGTTACTTAATTAACATGTAGTACGAAAATTCTAAAAATCTATGTAATACCGAAAGTGTTAATTGTTAGAATTTTCCCAAAAATCATAGAAAATATTCAATTTTTTCAACTTTTGTTCCTTGTGCATTGAGTTGTGAATATCTATAAGAAAGTTCTTAATTATTTTAGAAAACTTTATTTATTTCATAAATACTCTAGAAATGCAAACCATCCAAAATATTTTCAAACAGAAATCTGAATGTCACTGACTTGAGAATAACAATAATTTTTAAAAATATGCGACTCTGGACTCCGAAAATTCTACAATGCCAAAGTAAATATGTATATATATATATATATATATATACATACATATATATTAGGGTGGTCCTTATTTGGGCGAAGTTGGAAAATTGAACGAGTCTGGGCGGAAAATTGATCAAGGTATTAGAAAAAAATTTTCCTCAAAATTTGAGTCAATTCAGACTATATTAACACGTGCCTCTGAAACACCGTTTTTTTAAATGGGAAATACATGTAATTTGTCATCCAAAACAGGAAAGGGTTTTTTAGCCAACACGAATTAGTTTAAAAAATTGAACTTTTGCGTTTATAACTGTATATGATATCAGATATTAACCGTAATTTTTCTAGTCGATTCCGAAAATTCGTTCCCTTCTTTCAAGCCAAGTGAATATGATGGAATATGATGATATGTGATGGAATATGATGGAATATGAATAATATGATAATGGAAAAAATTTTCCGAATCGTTTAGAAAAATTACAGTTAAGATCTGATATCATGTAAAACAATCAAAGCAAAAGTTCAATTTTTCAAACCAATTCATGTGGGCTATAAAAAATTTTTTATGTTTTGGATGATAAACTACATGTAATTTCCCATTTAAAAAATCACTGTTCTAGAGGCACGTGTTAATATAGCCCGAATTGGCTCAAATTTTGAGGGAAATTTTTTTTCTTTATACCTTGATCAATTTTCCGCCCGGACCCGTTCAATTTTCCAACTTCGTCCAAATAAGGACCACCCTAAAATATATATATATATATATCAAAAAACCCTTTCGAAAAATTTTTGTGTTTATAGCCTACACTCTTTATACAACGTATAAAAGAGAACATTGCCAATCCCGTTGGACATTGAAGCAATCGTTTCGACTCCCTCGGGGAGTGACTTTTCAATAACGCGATTCACGAGAACAAACCCGCAATCACGGTCAACAGCCCTTCGAAAAAAGACGATTTCCTCGCAATCTGGCGTGCAGAAAATGACTCAATCAGAGCTTTGGTCGAGAAGCATTATGGTCGGCCCGAGGGGCATTATGGCTCCTAGTTAATAGAGCTCTCTCGCCACAAGGGAGGCGGCAGAGGCCGGTCTTCTAGGGTAACACCCCTGAGGCCATTCGCTCGAGCAACATGGCCCCTTTGAAAATCTTCAGGCCCGAACGGCGACCTCACGCCGCTCGCTTGGGACCGTTAAAATTCTTGCAAGGAAAAAGTAGTCGAATACTGCCGCGCGTGCAAGAGGCATCTTTTTCGTTATTCGCTCGCCGTTTATTTTAAAAACAAGTCTTGCGCGGAAAATCAACGTTTCACTCATCCGATGAAGATTTTGTTATCCGTGTGAAGCTTATAATTTTCATCGCTTTGGTGCAAGATTTCATTGGATTTATGAAACATTTTGGGTCGAATTTCGTGGGCGATTTCAGTGATTATTTTGGAATTTAAACGAAGTGAATTGTGGACGTGAGTTGTTGTTTATGTATAAGAAATTTTTGATGAATGGTTAATTGTTTGTTTTGGGTGATGGAATCAAAATAGGATAAAAATACTGTTTTTGTGGAATTTTCGTGGGTTAGACGAAAGGAAATTAAAAATTTGGGTGTGAATGAGTTTTGTTTCATAGACATCTAGTTTTTAGAGTTTTTTTAAGTGTTAGTGTCGAGCTTGAAAGAGAGTTTCTATAGTTGGGTACGAAGGTCGTTGAATCGGTGATCGTGAAACTAGATTTTTTTTTTCGGTCTTCCAGATGAAGAAGCGTTTGGAAAGTGCTTCACAAATTCTTCAGATATAGGTGAAACATAGTTTTTTGTAGAATAAAAAATTGTTTTCGATTTTTTTCTTGATGAAATACGCTAAATGTGTAATTAAATTGTTCTGTCTCAAGTTTTTGATCGTTTTTTGTAGTAAATTTTATAGTTTTTATACGTTTATCTTTCCGGAATATTTTTTTGTCTTTAGTAGATAAGAATAAACTTGAGATTTTATTCGAAATTGTTTGAAAATCAAAGTTGCGTTTCAACAAAATTGTTGTCAATGTAATTTGAGATTTCATTACATTAAGTATAAGATTTTTAATATTTCTATAGATTGATGACTGAATATTTAACTCTGTGAAATACAAAGTGTTTTCCAGTAAAACATATATACTTGGAAAAAAATGTGTTGATTTTATATAAGATCTCATAAAATTTAGGACAGAATTTTTTTCTCTTATGGAAATACTTTGTTTGAGTTGCATTTGAAAATTAAAAAGATTGTTTTATTAAACGTAAGAAAATTTTAGCCATAACTTAAAGAAAAACTTTACCACAATGTAAGTATGAATTTTTTGAATGAAGCCTGAATTAAAAAATCAAAACGTTACATGAAATCACGAAAATTGATAATTATTCTAGTCAAAAGCAAGCTAAAAAGAGGGCAAAAATTTTTGGAAGTTAATGTAAGTCGTTTTTTTACCACTACATACATTTTTCCTTCTTATAATGAATAATTAACACAAGATCTTATCGAAGTTCAAGAAAAAATATGTTTGCAGTTATTAAAAATTATTTATGACAGAAAACAGTTCGAAAATGTTTTATCCTTTTAATAAAATACAGTTTATTTAAATACTTCTTTAAGTATGTCTTTATGTAATTAAATAAAACATTTTTAAAATTTGAAAATAATGCAAATAGATAAGAGGAAACAAAATAAGATGCGTGGTTTCTGATCTAAAATATAAACATTGAGAATTTATAATTATCTACAAATTGGACTTTAAAAAAATTTATTTGACGTTCTTCAGGTTTTCAATGTTCATCAGAATACTGATATATCTAAACAAATTATATAAATTAATTTACTACTTGACTTGACAAAATTTTGTCTAAACTACTTTCAAGTTCATAAAATTATACATATAAAAACGCGTATCGAGAAACGTGCAAATAATTGTATATGTCTAATGTATGAAAAAATATATCAATAATATTAAAGCCAGTTATACAGCACACTCTGTAGTATTGAGATATTTGTGGAAAAAAATTTATATTTCAAATTCGTGTTTTAATACAGTTTCTGTATAATGAACGTATATGACAATTTTGAATATTTATCATTCAGCAAAGAAAATGATTGAGTTTAAAAAAAGTTACCATGTTATTATATTCACTTGTTTGCTTGCATGTTTCATTCACTTACTAAAAACTATTATAAATCTACATTTTATTCATTATAATTATTACTGAAACAAAGCATTTCTATTATCATTTTTTGAAAAGCATCTTACAAGGAAGACCGACACATTACAGCAGTAAAATGAATTATATTTTTCATGACTGAAAATATTAATCAATTTTTTATAAATTGCATATACCTATCCAAAGGAAGAAACACCTCATTAAAACTAAAAATTTCCATTTTATGTTCGAAGTTGAACCCTAACTTCTGATCTGATTGATCGCTCAATTTTCGAGTTACGAATCAACACCAAATAAATCCCATCTCACCAACTGAAAAAAGTAACCTTTTCGCAATCACAGCCACCGCGGCCATTACAATTTCTCACTCTCGCGACTACGTTCCCGGAGCCCCCTGTAGTGACCATAAAAATTCTACTAGGCTATTATCGAAGTCGGGAGAACGAGCGCAAAAGTCCAACTCCGTCAGAAACGTTGTGCTTTTGCCACCGCGAGCAATGGCACCTCGAACAAGCCAGAATGGCACAGCTACTAGCCGATTTCGGAATCGAAAGTGCTCGTTGCGCGGTGGAATTCCCTCATTAGGTGCCATTACCCGCACTCGAGTGCTCGCGCAATTAGTAATGTAAATGCCGGTTAATCAGCGGCGTGTTCACGCGACTAGGTCCGGCTTGATAATAATACTTCCCGCGACGGAACGACTCTCTAGCAAGGGTGTAGACGAACAAAAAATTTTAAACGGAGAAAAAAAATTTCCTGTAGCAGCGAATTACAATATAAAAGGTCAATCTTATTTTAAGGTGCAGCAAAATGAATAGACAACTTAAAATTTAAAAAGTATCCCTAATTCAGTCTATTTTCTAATTTATTTTCAAACTAGCAATTCTTAAATCAAAAAGATATGTCTTGAATCAAGAATGATTAAAGAACGATCGTTTGAATTTTCAAGATAGACAAATGGAGATTCCTCAATTTCGTTTCGTTTTGAGAACTTTCATTTCAATACATTGATGGTGATTTTTAACTATATTCATGATTTCTCTCTTTTTTAATCGACAATTTGATCTTTACTGTGATTTTCATTTTTCTCGGTACTTTTTTTATATTTGGTAATTTTACATGAAATAATAATAAATTTCATGCCAATTTCGCGAAGAGTTTGAACTCCTAGAACACCCTTTTGCCTACACCTTTGCTCTGTAAAATTTATAATTGTGATTGCGAATGAATGCTATTCGACGAGAAATCCACGAAAAATTTTGCCTCGATGAATCTGCATAAAATAAGACTGTGGGATACGCTCAGGCCATTTCGGACCCATGTTTGTTCAAGTTCTCGGAGAGGTCAATTTTTTTTTATTGTGCGATCAGAACCTGAATCACTTCCAAGGGTTATTGGATCAAGTCTTGCTGATAGAAAAGAAACCAAAGTGGGAAATAATAATGCATAAGCACATGTTTTTCGTTATTTTCAAAGGATTATGAAGTGTTCAGAAACTATGGTGATTTGGTTTCAAAAGCACGTTTTCGAAATTTTTAATCAAATGTTTCAATTCTGAATCAGGACACTGATTACTGAATTATTGTATTTTCAAACAATTGATACACAAAACGTTGAATTGCGAATTGAAAAATTCAATTTTACAATTTAGAAATAGATATATTTTTACAAATTTCTTTGAAATCAATTATTCATGTTCAGGGAAAAACAAAAAAATGCAACAAACCACATTCCATGCTTTATGAAAATCCCCAAAAGACGAAAAGCCGGAAAAAATTAGCCGCCTGTAATCGATGGGCGATCAATGGACGAGCTCGAAAGCCCCGACGTCATAATTTTCCGAGGAAAAACCATCGCCTCTTCAGACACTTTTCTCGGGCGCCCTAACAAAAGCGCCTCCTTGCCAAGAATAAAAGTCGATCTATTCGAGAGGGGACATAGGGGGGTTAGAGGGTAGGGGAGAGGCGCAATAGCCTTCTTTCTGGCATGTACATGTACTCGCGTCTGCCCGTTTTCCCGTGTATAACGTAAAGTAAACCCACTTTTATATACTGTGAGACGTCTCGCTGAGCATAATACACTCCTAGCTCAGAACGCCGCGCGCAGGCATCGCCTTTCTTGCCAACTTTTGGTTTTGACTGTACACCGTGAAACATTGGCACCAACTTTACAAATAAAGAGAGAGAAAGAGACGGGGAATGAAAGCGTTTCACTTTAGTGCATGTATGAAGATGCGCGAATCGCGTGCCAAAATTATATTGACCCTGAAGGCTTTTGGATTGACGCACAACGTCCGGTGTTTTTTCGAGGCTTGAACCAACAAAATAAGTATTACGTTTTTTTGCGTTTTTTTGATGGTGAAAAAAGTTCTGCGGATCTTGAAAGTAGAAGTTGAGTGTAGAAAAATATGAAAATTTCGTATTATAGAGTAATTTTAAATAAATTTATCTTTCTTAATTATATTTCCTGTTTAACAGAGCTAAATTGTTCCTCATTCCTAATTCGATCTTTATTTCTACATCACACGGATGGTAATTTAAAAAAAAACTCCCATCCAATGGCTCACGAAAAAGTCTCTAGTGAAACCTCGCCTTTTTTAAAAACGAGATCTAGAGCAATTAAACAAAAAGCACAAAGCTCTCATCGATTAATACGATAAATATGGCGGCGTGCGTTGTTCGCAAATTTCTCGGTGCGATTTATGGAGAGGCGTACACGAAACCGGTGGAAATATCGAAATCGAGGCAGGACTTTTTTTCGCGTTTGGTATCTTGGGTGGAATGCGAGGTTCAGGTAGACTTGCTGCGTTAATTGGGATCTTTTTCGGCAAGTGAGATGCGGTCGACGTCTCACTCGCCGAAGCCGCCGCGATAACAGAGACTCGGATTCTTGGGACCTTTCGGAATTTCTCAAAAAATGCTAGATACCGAGAGTGCTGGATAATACAAAATGGCAGATGGTTTTGCAGTGAGTCGACCATATTTTTATTCATTCATATAAACGCTGCTGACTCTGTGTATTACATTTTGATGTAGAATTATACGTTTTTTCCTGTGCTATTGGGTCAGGTTGATTTGTAACGAAATTGAATGCGATAGCAATGATTTTAATGGAAGTAGATGCAACTTATTTGGATGCAACGGACGTTAATGCGATAAAACTTGCACTATTCAATTCCAGTGCTGATTGTTTAAAAAGAAACTTGTCATTAGTAACGTAATTCTATGTAATGGCACATCCCGAGTCAAAATTGTAGTCCTGATCCGAACGTTTCAGATCTTTATGATCTTTATGCAAACGTTTTAAACGGTAAAGCTCTTGTTTTGGACATTTTCAACTTCTTTGGACTTGTTAATCATATCCCAGTAAAAATTTTAGTCATGATTTAAGCTTTTGAATCTTTGAAGCTCCTGTTTTGAACATTTTGAACGATTGAGATGAAGGTAGAACCTTTTTTAGATCTGCTAATCATGCCAAAGTAAAAATTTTAGTCCTGTCTTGATCATCATATAAACACTTCTGAAACGAAGTATTGTGAGTATTATAAAACGAAAATTGTAGTCCTGATTTGAACATTTCTAACCGTCAGACACCTGTCTCGAACACTTTTAACTTCTGAATTGAAAAAAGAACGTTCTTCAGACTTGTTGATCATATCCGAGTCAAAATTTTAGTCTTGGTTGTAACATTTCAGACCTTTTCGATCCTTATAAGATCATTTTAAACCTCGAAGGTCTTATTTTTAACATTTTCAACTTTTGAAATGAAGAAAGAACCTTCTACAGTCTTATTGATCATATCCAAGTGAAAATTTCAGTCCTGATTCAAACAATTCAGATCTTTTTGATCTATATTAGATATTAAAAGCCTTCTAGCCCCTGTTTTAAAAATATCCAACTTCTGAAATGAAGGTAGCCTTTTCATCGGACCTGTTGATCATATCCTAGGTCAAATTTTTATTCCTGATTTAAGCATTTAAGATTTAATTGATTATCATTGCATCGTATCAACTTTTTAAGTTCTTGTTTCACACATTTTAGAATTATTTAATGGAAGAGATATTTTTTCCGAATCTGAAGATCATATTACATGTATTGATATTTTTATTTAGGCAAAACAATGTTTTTTTGTTTATTATTATCAGTCAATTGTTATAATGGTATTTCAAAAAAATCAACAGTGCATATTCAGTCATATATTTATTTATCAATTATATTCTGAGGCAATGTTGAAATTGTTAACATTTAAGCACTTTATTTAAGTTAACAATGTTGTTTACTGGTAAGGCAACATAAGTCTTGTTATCAACTGTCATAAAAACGCACATTTTATTTATTAAACCTACAATAGGAATAACGTAGAAATAGTAAAATTTTCGGCATTTACGAAGGAATTGAGTAGTATTCAATTTCTCTAGCACCTGAGAATATCCTTCAAACAAAAACCTGCTATGACGGTTTTGTCCCTGATGAATGCATTCAAGGAAATCCTCTTTTAATATTTTGCATCATACTATCCCTCAAACAAGAAACTTTTTGCACATGTTGAACCCGGGAAGATAACATTACCGGGTATCAAATTCATATAATGTTCAAAATTCGTATTTAATTAAATGCAAGTCAAACTCCTGCTATTGTATGTTTATGATGTTCACACCAAGACTAAAACTTCGATTCTAGATACTTTTTCTGCCATTTTTTCTTTCTCCACACTCACAAAACAACAATACCTCAGATTTCCATGTTTCGCGCGTTTCCCGGGCATGAAAATCCCGCGTTTTCCCATTAAAACTTGACGGCATAAAAAACCCGCGGGGGCGTCGGGACTTAGCAACAATTCAAGATCCCGGGACAAGTTGAGATATCGCAAATTTTTGCCTTGCACCGTGAAACAGTCGTAGAAGGAATAGCCAAGGGCTTTACTTGGCTGGTTGCGGGGCGTAGGAAGGGAGGAGGGGAGGGCGAGGAGGGGAGGAAGAATAAGGCGGCGAGGATTTATAGCGACGCGGGAATATATCACAACGTCCCCAACTTTTAGAAACCTTTTCCCAGACGTGGAATGAGAGTATATAAGAAGGGGCGGAAAGGGGGTGAGTTTGCGGTGGGTGCGGCCTTCATGCACTTCAGCTGGCTCAACAGTGGCACTTCACTGCGAATCCAAGTGTGTTATTTCGAGGAATGTTTCACATGGTTTATTGTAATCTCAATCGTGCACATGTTTTGAATTATGTGGGATTTTGAGGTTAGGTGTGATCCACGTGGTGGTGTTGGACTGAAAGAAAAATGTGGTACTTTTTGTAGTATTTCATGTTAAACGTACCGTAACATGGTAACTTAGAAATTAACATTGGATTAGTAGCAATTATAAAAGAAGTACGTTATTGTATACCATGTAAAACATCTCTGAATTTTCATAAACCTATCTACTATTTGCAAGCAATGAAAAATAAATAGAATAAAAATGCTGAAAAAAGCAATAAATAACTAGAAAAAAGTATAATATTTCAAATCAAGGGCGTAAGCAGAAAACATTTTAGTGAGGGGTTATTTCGAAAAATATATTTTTTCCGGGTTTCATAATTTGTAGTCTATGGCCATTTATCATGTCTGCAATTGCCATGTAGTACTAATATTACTTATTACTATATTTTCGCCTAGAAGTGCAGCAGAATTATTAGCTTTTTTAAAGACCTTCTTCATGAAAATTCCGCGTTAGGTTTGTAACGAAAAACTCATGAACAAACCGAATGATCTTCCGTCTCGTATCGAATACCCAAGTACTGGAACCTCCGGAATATGTCATCTGATTTCTGGATACTCGCCAAAACCCCGCGTAAAACCAACGAAAATAGCACCTATCCAAAAAGCCAGTCAGACGTCCCCTCCCCGGAATACGCAATTTCTAAAAAATAAACTACCTCCTCGCACTCCATTACAACCCCTTTTTCCTGCACAATGCGACGACATTGAGGAAAATAAGAGGACGAAAAATTTGCCAAGGCGAACTTTCTTGGTGTGCTATTTTTTTTTGTTTTCGCTCGTAGGTGTTGAAATAAAGAGCTTTATTCTTTTTATACTCTAAAAAGTTGCTTTCAAACTTTTTGCTGCGCGAAAAGCGAAGAAAATTGAGATGATTGCTGCAGAAAATTCGGGCCTTGTACAATAACAAGCTACGTAAAGAAAAAATATAAACTACTGAAAATATTCGATGTTTTCATTATTAGAATATCATAAAAAAAATTCAAAATTCATGGGTGTGATATTTGTGTTACATCCTTGAGTTTTTTCAGAAAAAATAACTTTTTCAACATTATGATTTAATATTAATGAGTTTCGACAGCAATGAAATTCATTTCACTCTATTGATCACGGTTTCTTAACCGATTAACGCCTGAACGGACGTTTTTTCCTGCGAACTTTCCGGCCTTAAAAAAAATGATTTAATGAGTTTCTGAAAAAAACGTGAAATTTTCGAGATTTATCTCTTTTAAAACTAACGAAAAACATGGAAATAGAATTCCAAGAACCGCAGAAATTGTTTTTCTCACGTCATGCAATTTATAAATTATCTGTTTTTGACATTTGACAATAATGATTTGAAAAGTTCATAATATAACTTGAAAATGTGTACTCGGGGGTTTTCAGAATCACTGATCATGAATTTGATGTTATTATTTAAAAATTATATTGTTTAATCAATTTGTTTAAACAAATTATGTATAAATTTTATGTTTTTTGTCAAAGTGACCAAGGATTCGTGATCTACGGAAAAAAACAGGCCAAAAAACTATTTTGTCGATTTTCCCAACATAATACTGTAATAATGTGAAATATTTATAAACAAAAGCTCC
>JAPYZL010209729.1:0-13823 GCA_030522825.1 Platygaster orseoliae | reverse complement strand
TCTAATAATTGTTTGTAAAGAATCAATCAACATTTTCCGGATTAAACTATATTAAAATCAATCCAACCTTTACGGGTTCAAATGGATGAAAAATTTCTGTCCATTTCAATACGCAAAATCTGGAACAAGAATCTGGATTCTCATGGATAAAAAAAATTAATCCATTTCAATCCACGGTCGCTTGAAGGGGACGATGTCGTCTGACGACATACTGACGATATCGTCTGACGACATGCTGATGATACCGTCTGACAACATACTGACGATATCGTTGACGATAAGAATGACGTGTCGTAAAGAGACGGATGACGAGCCACTGACGATATCGTTGACGATAAGAATGACGTGTCGTAAAGAGACGGATGACGAGCCTCGTCATTTATATCGTTTTTCATATCGTCATTGTTGGTAGGGCAGTTATTAGAATATATTACTTGATTTATTGACATGGATTTGTAAGATAACGGTCAAATTGAGTTTTTGATGCGAAATATTTTTTATTTATATAATGTAATTCTTATAATAATATTTTATAATGAGTTTTTCCTACTCATTTTCTAAAATTTTCTCACAATGGTAATATTCCCTGAATTTTTTTTCTTTCTTTCTGTGTTGTATTTAAATTTTACAAATTGCACATTTTACTCAAAATATTTCAGTTTCAAAAAGTACCTTTCATTACCGAATTTATAAAACTGGTTTTTCCCACCACGCAAATTCGATCCATAAAAATAAAACCGCCGTTAACCTACTTACATACTTGAGAAATTAGGAAGTCATCCTAAATGAACGCTAATACCGATAAATTTTCGTCTTACCACATTCTCTCGGACATTCAAAGACTGTTTAATGTTAAATATTTCTTCAAACTCGTAAAAAAGTTTACTGTGAAATCGGAGATTTTCGGAAGAGCAGCAAATTGATTGCCGTTTTCGTCCGAAGAAACCTTCTCAACGGGCGAGATCATTCACGCGTTACATCGATGGTCGTTCACCTGCCTTTGTAACTAGATCCGAGCGGTAATCGCCTTGGAGTTGAAAGCCATTCTCAATAAGATCTCCAATCGATTTGTAAGATAATTGTGTTCCGCTTCGGCGGCAATAATGCCCCTTCCATTCACACGAATCCTCATTTTCCAAAAGTTACAAGATCGAAACCGGGAAACAAAAAAACGCGCCTTTCGGAAGGCACGTTTTGAAATAGAACAACGGTATACCGTTAGAGATAAGAGGACATCTCCAAACACTGAAAAGCCCATTTAGACATCCTAAGCTATAACGTGTGTCAAAAAGGGTGAGAAGCGTTATGATAAATAGGGGAGTCTCGGATATTGAATAACGCTGTGTCCCCTAGCTTATTGTCAATAATAATAGGCTTTTTCACTCTAAAGATATCATATAACTATAAGTGACTGTACTTAAAGGATTTTACCTTTATGATTCTCTTTTTACGAATCTTAGATAGTATCTTTTCATGGGCTACTCCATTTTTTTTATATACATTGCTCTAAGCGATAGGGGAAAAAAAGGATAAGTCCTCATTGTAAACTTTTCGTAATAAATGGTATATCTTAAAATAGATGGATAATACCTTTTTTCAAAAGGTTCATATGTATTTTTCTGACCGGGAAAAAATTAAAGAGGTAGAATTCTGCTTATCTTACAGTAGTCGAAATTTACTAACAATGAAACTATCATTTTATGAGTATGATTTTTTGTAATCTCAAAAACAAGAATCAGGTTATGTTGCTTGTATTTTTAATATTTGTAGATTTTTGAAAGATTTTCTAGGATTTTTATAGATACCTATTATTTTATTAATAAAAATACATATTTTTAAAACTTTTCTAATTTAAATTTAAACTTAAATTATTATATAAAATAAATTATATATAGATCTGTGGTTTTTTTTTAAATAACAATTTTTAATTACTTCACTATTTTACAATATCTGTGAAATTTCATTCCTCGGTTGCAACATCCTTGTTTGAATTTAATGACTTTTAGCTTTGAGAAGCTATGGAAATGAGTAAAAACGGGATCAATTTCGGTTCTATTATTCGATAATAGTTAATCGTCTATGGCGGTAATCGGCTTTTGAATTTAGATCGTGACGAGAAAACCAAATTTACCGATGAATCGCTCGAGTTCTTGGCGTTGTATTCTCTTGTAATAACCCATCTGGGATTGTGAAATGTGGCATATGGTTGAAATACGCGTAACATGTGTTAAATTTCATTCCATTGTTGGTTCTGAAATTGGAATTTTCTGACAAAAGTCATGAAATAAATGATCAGACTTGGATAACGTACATGTGCAGAATTTTAATGAAAAGGAATTGTAACTGTATTTTTATATTGAATATTCTGATTATTACATAAATTTCATAAAGACCCAAAATAAAATATTATTTGTATGAGGTGAGCCATATTAATAATTATAAACGATGTCGAAAATAGTTTCAATTATCAAAGAGTATTTATTTTTAATTTATGTGAAATATTACAAATATTAATTAACACCATAAATACATCACCCAGAATTCAGGATATCAATATAAAATAAAATAATTTTAGGATACAATATTCAAATTATAAATATTTTTAAACAAATCTGTCTTGATAATATTTTCTTAAAAGTCAATAAAAATACTAGAAATTTTTAGAACACTTTAATTCCCAGATCATCGAATTTCAGAAAGCTATATAAAAATTTGTAATGCCAGATGTACCTATAAATAATGAAGAAATATATAAAATACTAAAAGTATTGAAAAAAAAAACTAAGTAATAATCTCAGTAAATTTAAAATTACAAAAATAGAATTCCATTACATTGATTACCTACGTGAAAAATGTTAGACTCTGAATTACAAAATTTATATAAATCTAAATCTCCGGAATTCGTAAAATTGAAAAATCATAAGACACCAAAAGAAATATATTTTTCAAGTATTTCAGAAATTTCTGAAATTTTCGTGTATTATGCGAGAAAATCCTGTTAAAATCGCAAACTTGTGCTTGTTTTTTTAATTATAAATACTACTAATAAAAATTACGTAAATTGTTTTTGCTGAAATTCAGTTTTGAGAAAATGTCAACTATGTATATCTCACTTCGCGATTGCGAAAAAGTTTATACTTTTATGACTTCAAAAATGCTTGATAAAATTTCGCGTGTAAGGTGCCTCCAAGTATTTGTCTCGAAATGAAATTGGAGAATTCTGAGGCACTCGTTAATCAATTCAAAGCGTCGAGATGTCAGAGATAAAATCTTGGCTTCACGATCCGTCATTCAGTGAAAAAAGGATTCGGACAGTCAATTTTTTATGGCTATCTCGAGATCAAATTTCCTCTTTTATTTTCAATATCCGTCACTCTTTAACCATATTAAAGCTAATAGTTTTTGTGATTATCGATTATGAAGTACTAAGAATAATTAATTTGCTGCGTAATGTGCAAAAAAAACGCTATGAAGGACATCGAATTTTATGCTTCGATTCGATGACTTTGAAAAATTTTTCCTAGAATTTGGGCTACCGTTGTAAGTTCGGAATTTTCGTTTTCAATTTTTTTCATTCCCACGGAGTCGAGCAAAATATTATCTCAAGTTGCTCCAAGCGATGATCGAGTTTCGCAGTTTATAAAATAAAGTTGTGTAATTGATAAGGCAACAAATGTTGGAAGAAACAAATGGCAAACGATAATTGCTCGTGATGGAGGCGATACAGTGTCGAAGATGGCCACCCGGTGTATATATCTTAATTTCATCGGAGCTGGCGCAAGCGAGCGCAAAGAAAAAGATACGAAAAAAGATAAATGGCCTACGAGAAGCGATTCCAATCGAGGATTTCAACACGCTGCGAGCCGAAAGTGCGAGAAATGTTGCGATTAATTCCCTTCGTCTTATTTTTTTTTCCTTCCTTTTTTTCAATCCTTTGGCTTCCCATAATTTTGTCCCTCTCAGCGTGACCGCGCACTACCGTTAAAAAAGAAGTCGAACTCCGAGCACCTTAAGGCTGCAGCAGAGGTGCATCTTTTTATTTTTCGGTCCCTCATTCAAGAATTTCTCTCAACTCGTTTGACTTAGCAAACATCTTGCCGGCACTCGCGCGAACCAATGGATTTTTTTCGCCATTCTCACACGCCAAACGAGACAAAATAAAAAAGAGAAAGTTTGAATCTCGTTTTTTCATCATAGCCCATGGTAAAAAGTGATAATTCTGGACATTTTCAAGGAATTAATTGAAATCATAAAATTCAATCACAAAATTGTTATTTTGTGAGTTTGATGTAATTGTACCATAAAATCATTTTAAAAATCGCAACTTTATAACAATTTTTTCCATAGTGTTTCAATTATAATGCTCATTGCAAAGCATCAAAATGCATTTCATCAAAAAGCTCTATCACGAAATGCGTGCAATGTCGCAACTCTCAAGGTGATTGATCTTCGATAGCGCAGAATTCTAGAGCTGACACTCGTTCGTCAATTCCCACGACGTCATTTTTTTCGGCTCTCTCTTTCCTGTCGTTCGTTTTTGATTCGAATTAAGATACTCGCTAGCGTGACCTTTTTCACGTAAGATTGATACTGCACCGCTGTTTTCTACATTTTTTCTGGCACACGAATTCAATCAATTAGGAGTCATTTATAACAAAACGCCGGCGTTCTGGGAAACATTTTTCTCGTACACTCGTATATATAGCGGATCAATCTCGGTGAGACACATTTACGTTCCTTTCCTTTTTGCGACCTTGAAATTCAAACAAAAGAATATAGGGTTGCAGTTCCAAGGACTATTAACGTCACAGGTAGTTTTTTTTTATGATCCACGTGGCCTTTCAAACTTTTTTTCTCCTGTCCATGCTGCACAGGTATTCCATCCGAAACATCGTTCTTCATTCTTCGCCGACTTGATAGTAAGCTATAAAATTGACCTCGCAGACCCAACCCCCTTCCAAACCAATAAATTAGAAAAAAGATACATCTCTCCGGTGATAAATGTTTATCATTCGGGAAAATGTCCAAAATGGTAAAGTTTTCGTCCAAGGACGATTCGAAATGATGACAGGAAGTGGTCAAAGGGGGCAGGGGATGTGGCGTATTAAGCAAGATGAATCTCGCCGGTAGGGAATAAAAATTTCCTCGTGCAAAAAGAAATGGCCGGAAAAAAAGGCAATTGGTTGGGCACTTCTCCGATCGCAGATAATTGTCGCGAACACGATGGCTATTACTGATAAATTACGACAAAGATTGCTTTCCTGGGCTCGTTGGCAAGCCTGCGCGAAGCCAATGCACAAGCAGCAGCCAAGGGAAGAATACTTGCTGCAACAGCAGCAGCATTTTCGAAGAGGAACGTAATTACATTAACACATGATCGCGTGCAAAGAGAGCCGATATACAGTCGATGCTGCTGCTGCTGACGTCATAATGACAGGATCAATCGGCGAGTCAAGTCCCCGTAATTACCACAAGCATGCCCAATGGAATTGTTGTATATTACATGGGGAGCGACCTCAGGGCCGATCTAAGTTGATCACTCTATACTAAATTTCGTACTCTCTTATACATACGTCGGTTTGAATCGGTTGCCTTGAAATTTAACGGAATTGCAATCATGCTGAATGATCTTAAGACAACAGGTACGTAAGCAGAGGGGAGTTTTTATGGATTCAATCCCTTCCCAAATTAGGGTGAAATTTTTTAATAACTCGTATAAAAATAAAAAAATAACAAGAATGATAAACTCGAAAATCAATGAAAATACAAACAATAACACAATAATGTGTTGATTTATTAAAAATGATTTTTAAAAATGAAGTAATCAATAGGAAAAGAACAAAAAATAATAAAAATAGTTGATAATGATCTAAAATCTACTTACTGAAATTTAGAAGATGTAACGAATTAGTTTTCTGATAGTTCTTTAATTAAAATAAAATTCAGGATTCCCAATTTCACTAACTCAAAAATAACAGCAATCCTTGTTTCAGAAAAATTATAGGTAATTATAAATTTTTGGCTAGAATAACGCAGAAAAAAGTAATTTTAGAAATTATTTTAACCCAGTTATTAAAAAAACAAAATTAGAATTTACGAAAATGCTGAAATTCCAAGAACCATTAAACTGTGGAGCTTGGAATTCTAGAAATTTTGACAGAAATTCATAAAAATACTTAAAAATTATTACGAATCATAAATGAATTGAGCAAATACTAAAAGTATTAAAATTCTACGAAAGAGCTGTTTTCTTAAAAAATCTGAACAAATACGTACCATCTATAAAACTTGGAATAAAATTCTAGACCATTGAGTTCTGAAAAAACGTGTATAAACAGGGCCGGATTTATCCAAGGCCAAGGCCTAGGGCGCCAAAGTTTTGGGGGGCGACAAATTTCGAAGGTCGAAAGATTTAGTCAAAAGATCACTAAAAAAAAAGGTCACTAATTAAATTTTATTGCTGATGACCTTTTTTTTAGGAAATTTATTATGCTATGTTTCAAAAAGGGCGGCGTTTCATCCACTAGCCTAGGGCGGCACGGAAGGTAAATCCGGCCCTGTGTATAAAAATCTTTATAAATACTAGAAATTTAAAAGAATACTTTAAAACGCTAAAAAATCTTATGAACATTTTAAAATGTACGAAAATATAAAAATTTATAAGATATTCATAATTTACGTAAGTTAAATTTTTCCAGACATTTTTCAAAATACTGGAAATTACCGCGAAATTAGAATTCTATAACATCGAATTTTATAAATTTATGTAACAATCTACAAATAAATTTAAAATCGCTAAAATATGAAAAACTCAAAATCTTTCGAATTTAATTATCTTAGTAGCGAATTCTATAAATCTGCAAAGTAAATCATAGAATTCCAAGAAATCTATTAAAATATCAAAAAATATTAGAAAATTGTATAAATAGCTTAAAATACAAAAATGTTAGAAATTCCTTAAACACCTAAAAAATTCAATTCGTTTAAGATTTAACGATTTTCAATCTTTGACGATCTGGTTTCGGTAATAAGATTTTTCAGTTTCACGAATTTCGGAATTTCAAAGTTATGTAAATTTTGTGGTCTAGGTTCGAACATTTTTCATATATGTATTTTATATCATGCAACTTCCTTTTTGTGATTTTCAAGAAACTGAGATTTTTATTCTGTCTTTTTTTAATACTTTTAGTATTTTTCATATTTCCTCATTATTATACAACTTGAAGAGTTTCTAATAATAAGTAAATTTTGAATTCATTTTAATTTAAATTATTAAAAAAAAAAAAAAACGAAACCAGTGTTCTATAAACTATGAATACTCTTTGAGATTTTGAAGAAAATAATATCGATACAAATTTGTACTGCCTACGCCATTGTAAAACAACGATCAGTGGAGTTAATTTTTTCCAAGTTTCAGAGTACTATATTGAGTAGTGCAATCGTAGTTACAAAAAATATTAAATTTTTGTACAACTGATAGAAAACATCCAAAGTTCTAGGATAAAAACTCTCAAATACTCAATTCCAGTCTTTTAAAATTTCCCAAACTACGTTCCAAAATCACTAATAATATCATTTATTATTTACACCGAGAAGAAATTCGAGAATGAATTTTCGGCGTCGATGTAAAAGTGTTTTTGCAGTTAACATCTCGAGACATGATTGGATCGAAAGGAAAGTTTTGTTAGTCCACGAAGAAGCAGTACAGGTCGTTAAATCTCTTGCGACTCTGGAGTCGAGCAAAAAGTACCGTGCGCGGTACATTATAAGTCGTCACGTGTTTTGTGCCTTTGTATCCATCCGCGCGATGTTCCAATGCTCCCAATGTTCCCCATAGCTAGCATGTCACATCACAATCGCCAGAAACAATCTCAATTGACAAGGAAAATAATTTGTAACCGTTCGTGACAGTCAAATCATTTTATTTCAAAGGAAATTTCATCAATTCTAATTAAAAATATGCGTTAAAGGCTACCACGAAATTTCTAAATGAGGGATTGCAAGTGCTAAAATTGTGCCAGTAGAAGGGTCTGAAATACGAACGAAAAAGCGAGAAGCGTGAAATCTGACTAGCGTCTAATAAAAGGTACGAGATGACAGTCGCACGATCCCGAAATAGAATGGAAGGATAAAATAAAGGAGGGTGCGGTACTGCTTGGTACCAAAGATCAACAACTTTCAGAAGCCGATCGATTTGCTTCTCGCGCCAATCGGAGATAAGCATCATTAAGATTCGTGATTCTTGCGGCGCGCGTTCTTCGGCTGGCTCTGCACGGCCGCTGACCGCCGTTTCATAAACATTCAAATCAATTTCCAACGTACTTTGCATCCTTCGCATTCTTCGGATAACCCTTTTTAGCCTCTTTTTACGCGTAATTTATAAAAATCCACGTACCCGCATGCGTTCGTCTCTTATGCGATTTCACGTACGATTTCTCTCGACTCAATTATTCACTTCTTTGTCACGCCTTGAGTCTTTTTGAATCGCAGGGTTCAACGCATGCCAAGTTTTCTGAGTATCGTTACCAAGAGACCAACAACGATATTCTTATCGTTTGATTGCTCAACAAATAAAAAGGGTTCCCGACAGTGTTAACCAGCATGGCGTTTACCGAACGTTTATCTTCCCGAAGGACAGCTTTCCCGAATACCTTTCTCCCGAAATCGTTTTTCCAAACGGCCAATTTCTCGTAAAATATTTTACCAAATATTACTTTTTTTATACAAAATCAATTTTCGGAATCAGTGAAAAGATTTTGTTGTTTTTAAGTAAACACATTATTTTAGTATTGTTAGTATTTTCATTGACTTCTGAGCTCTTCATCCCTTTTTCTATATTGTCACATGAAATAATAATAAATTTAAACGCAATTTCAGGAGGGTTTTAACTCCCAAAACCCCCCTCTGCCTACACGCCTGACATGATTCAACTCCATTTAAAATTATTTTCAAATTACTGACAAAACATTTCCAAGATTTTTCGGTAATTTTTTTGATGCCCAAAGTCCCTTTCTTTGTTAGATTTACCATTCTTCCAACTGCTTGTCCATTGTCAAATAGGATTCGTATCATTGAAGATTAAACGATTTTCGTGATGAGGATTACCGAATTCCTCTCTTGGACTTTCGTTGCTCTGAAAAATTACTCCGATTTCCGTAACCAATTTACAGAGTTTCTGAAGTCGAATATGTCATCTATTTTATTGCCCATGTTCGTCAGAGTTCTGAGTTTCCATTTAGAATAGTAATGATTCTTGGTTCTCGGGATTCTGGGGAAATCGTTTCGGGAAATAGAATTATTCATTTCGTTTCATTTATGTCTAGAAAGGTTAAGTTCCATGAAAGTGAAAACTTGTTTTGAACGACAACGAATTTTCATGAATCTTGGATGCTTTTGTCAAATTACCTTAATTTATCATCATACTTCGGAAACCAGGATTGCTGTTATTTTCGAGTCAGTGAAATTAAGAATACTGAATTTTATTTAAATTTAAGAACTATTAGAAAACCATTTATTACATGCATTTTTTATTATTTCCATTTATTTTGGAGTTAATTATTCCTATGTTTTTCATTTTTAAATGAAATTATAATTAATTTCACCCTAATTTCGGGAGAGATTCGTACCCTTAAAATCTCTCTGTAAATTACGAATAGATTGCACGTTCTTATCACCTAACGCACTATTATCTCAACATTCGCATCCGACTTTTTGCGCGTATCGATCAAACGTTGGTCGTCCTACTGTGACAAAACTTGAACGAGAGTCTCTTAATGTACCTAAAATACTTTCTATTGTTAAAAACATATAAAATATCGATTAATATTGCATTGTTGCAAACCTTTGGACGCCTAACTTTTCTAATGTTATAGGAGCATAACTAAAAAAATATTATACAATTTTTGACTTAATTTAAAATATTCTACTATAAATATAATGATCATTTTTCAGCTACATATTTTTCATGTTGAAAATTATTGAAATTTAATCCTTATATTGCAATAAAAAAACAATTGTTTCCAAGTTTTTGAAAATCATAACATGTTTTTTTTTATGAACTTTCCTACTCACAAAAATAGATTGTGTTTAACAAATTAATTCAATGATAAATTTTTTTGGCCTCAAGCTCTTTAATGAAGACCGAACTTATAAGAACTAAATTATGCAAATTTTCTCATGAATTAATCAAAATGACCGATTTAAAATCAGAGAGCACGTGCAACACGTTTCTTAACGTGTTGTGAAACGCAATAACCAAGCTCGGTTTTGCCATTATTCGAAATCGTTGTTTCCGTTCTAACGGAATATCGCTAAAGCGGCCTAGGTATGTCAGGAACTACAATTTTATTCGTTTCGACGAGCTCGTGCACGGCCTCTGTAAGTTTCCCTTCACGTAGCCCCAACTGGAATAAAATTACCAGCGAAGGGTCCAGCCCTTTTCGTCTTCTTATCGTGACATCTAATGCTTTGTTTGTTCGTTGGCAACTTGAATTGTTCTATGCGATAATTGGATAACGAAAATTCCTTGGGATCCGCTTCTTGCAACCTTATAAAAGAATAAAAAAAAAAAAAAAAAAACATCCAAGACGAACGAGTTGAACGTATACATTTACTTGTTTTTTAAAGCTTGGTGTTTAAAAAGCGTGAAATCGACTGTTCTTCGACCTCGTTTAAAATTATTTTTGCTTCTCAAAGTTTTAAAATGCAAAAATCAAGGCTTACAGAGTTAGATTTGCTAATTAAAAAACAGTTTTTAATCCGGTGCACTATTAACTTTATTTTTGATCCAAGCCTGAAATCTTTTAACAAAAATATAGAATGTGCGTAAATTATGTAACTAACGTGTTGAACTATAGCTATTTATTATAGCAATAAAATTTTCATTGTTAAACAGTTAATGTAACACTTTTTCAGATGTTAATTTCGAGTCATGAGACATTCAGAAAAATAATACCAGGCTCTCGAAAAATCCGCATTCCATGATACTTTTTCGTCTATAAATTTCTAAATAGAGAATGAAAAAGAATCGATCAAGTAGCTAATCAGTTAGATTTGCAAACAATATGTCGATTTTCATTTTTCAGTGAGGATGCCAGTTAATTTTCTAACTTGTTTCCCAGTTTGATGTTACAATGAAATTTTATTCGGATTCGAGGAATTAAAATTTAAAGTAAACTATTATTAACTGGAGCAATAGATAAACTTTCTAATAGAAATTTATTTCTGTTTTCCGAATAGAAAATTAGTTAAATTATCAAACAAAATTTTATTCAAGTTTACAAATTCTAAACATAATATTACAAATAGTGAAAATAATATAAAAAAATTTAAGATGTTTGAAATTATATTTTGCAAAGAAAACGTTAAAATTTAACTTTGTCGCTTTGTTATTAGCTGGAAAAATTATTTACTTTACTAAAAGTTATTTATTTAAATAATTTGGCAATATCTTCCTCTAAATTATATGACATTTTACAGTTTTTCGTAAATGATTCGCCGTTTTTTCACGAATAATTTCTATGATTTGTCTATAAAAGCTTTTTTTTAGTTACTTTTGTTCAAAATCTTTTTCCTAAGTCAAAAAACTTTTGAATTTCTTCGATAGTAAATAAAATGAAATAATATTATAAAATACTATTATGAATAATTATGATTTGTAACCAAACCTTTATTATTATTTTATTTTTTTATTATTATATATATTTTTATTATTTTATTTTTTATTACTTAACTAAGTCTATTTTTGATTAAGAAATTTAAAAATTTTGCATCAATGAAACAATTTTTATTGAGAAATTGGTTACCTTTGAACTTCATTTCATTACATCAAGTGTCTCGAAATCTTTGCTATTTTCCTTACATGTATAACATTATTTTTTCGTAAACAATTTTACGCTTTTTCAATTCATTTAAAATAATTTGGGGTTTTTTCGTCTATAAATAAATCGATGATTTGCTTTTTTTTGTAACTAAGTTTTTTTTCGTGCAGTTGCCTGGAAACGATTTATCTTCTCAAAACACCGAATAATGTGATTTTTCTCAAATCGCTCAGAAAAGAAATGCTTTCGAAGCGAAAAATGAAGGAAAAATTCTCCTTTTTCGCCGAATTGATGATTTTTTGTTCTTTTTATTGCTTTTTAAACACTAGACCCAAAGGAAAATCACCCAATTCCCCCCAACCTCTCGTCAGACCTAATCTCAGAGAATATTGAGAATCTCTCACGAAGGGCTTAAAGCTTCGAATTTCCGATAAAATAGCAACGTCTCGATGCCCGTAGTAACCGATTCCACGTGGAAATCATGAAATAATGAGTATTGGAAGGCGTCGCGGAAAAAAGGCCGTAAGAAGCGAGAAAATTGGCCCTCGCGGAATGTCATGAAAGCAGCGGCAGTGGTACAGGTTTCACGATTGGATTTCCCTCCGATTGGAGGATTCCATAGAGTTTCTTGTAGAGACAATGTATGAGAGGTATATAAAAAGCGTGGAAAAAAAGTCAAGGCGGGCAGCAGAAAGGGCGATGTCGGTGAGCAGCGTCCTCTTCGAATGTGCAGGCATTCGAGCGATGGAGGAAATGAGAACGCCGAAAGGAAGGAAGAAAAATGTGTAGGGTATTTTTTGTCGCGAGCAACGGCTCTCTCTGCAGGTGAGGACTGCTGAGGAGAAGAGCCAAGTCTGCAGAGTCTGCTGGCCTTGGTCACAGACCTCTAAAGAGGCGGAGGGGCCCGGAGGGAGAGGAAGGAGGAGGACGAAGAAGGAGGCGGAGGGCCCCCGGTTCAGGTCGGGCCCCGTCTTCTTCTCAACTCTTTCCGCGTTGTGTAACTTGTACACTAGAACACAACGTCGTTGGTTGTATTTACTAGTTCGAACTCCGGGACGACGTCGAATGAAGCGAAGCAAAGCAAAGAGCGCGGAAACGAGTTTTCCACTCGGGCGAGAAGCCGCAAAAAACAATACACCATCAGTGGCCACCGTGGAACTCGAGGTAGAAGGCAAAATATGAGAAAACGGGCCCACCTTAAATGGCGCGCCTCGCGGATAAAAAGAGCTGACGGATCTGCAGAAGCCGTCGATAATATTTATTTCTCTTTGCACATCCACGACTCTCGACTCTCCGTTACCCGTCTTAGCGACTTGATCGAGGCATTGAGCTGTAAAAGGCCGCTCTTCTTGCACTCAACCAGCTGCTGCTGCTGCTGCTGCACTCCATGCATCCCCCCCCCCCCTCCTTCCATACTTCTCATATTTCTTTTGCGATCCTTCTTCATTAACAATATACCCTTCTTTTGCATCTCCCCCGTCCCTTTGACTCTACACTGAACAAAAAAAACTTTTTGAAAATTCAGCAAATTTTTCCGACCCTGCAATCCCCACTCTAAGTGCACTCATCACTTATTTAAAAAAAAAATAACAAATCATACAAGCAGATACAATGATACACGCGAAATACTCATTGTTCGTTTATAGTCTTGAAATAGTACATTATGTAACGTAGTGCAAGGGTCGAATTTGGCGAAGACGAGGGTTCAGGCCCGAGGCAAAGCCGAGGGTTTAAATCGTCTTCGCAAAATGAGACACTTGCACTAAGTTGCATACAGTATTTTGTGCAATTCTAGTCTCAAAGCCCGTCCAAATGTAAAACTTTAAGGTTAGAAGTGCATAAAATATATAAAACCAATGGAAAGAGGCCTTAAAAAAATCCTAACTCAATGTGAACTTCCCGAGCCGAAATTTTCAACCGCTAATTTTTCTCCTTCACCCTCCATTCATGCAAAAGTGGAAATATCCGCAGTTTTTGAGGTTGAACCCATTGTTCTTGAGGCTA
>JAPYZL010209701.1:0-22625 GCA_030522825.1 Platygaster orseoliae | reverse complement strand
TTCTTTTGAAAAAATTCCTTAACGACCTCATGAAGTGTATAAATAAATAGACATTCAGTTTTTTAAAAAAAGCTGTGTTGTTTTTCCAAAAAAAAAAATGTAAAAATGCCTTTTTTTCTCGAGCGCAAGTGTATATAACCCCTTAAGCGATTTTCCTTCATTGTTGAACGAAGCTAAGTCTTCACTCTTTTTAACATACTAAAAATTCTTTCGATCGAGGACGTAGTACAAGATAAGGCAAGGGCAATAGACATTTTTGTACTTGAATGTCAGTAATGATAATAAAGTACCGAAACTATGCGAGAACACATAATTATCATATTTCATGATTTATAGAACATCCAAACCAAATTTTTATGCTCAGTCGTGACTGCGGTTTAGTTTTTTCTAGGAAAAAAAAATGTTTCACTGGTGTAGGGGGGAGGCAACTGCCCCCCTGCCCCCCCCCCTTGCGTACGCCCTTGCTTTAGTTTACATCTAAAGTGGATTCATAAATTTTTTTCGAATCAAGTTTCCTATTCTGAATTTGAAATAAAAGGTATATTATCCTGTTTTATATTTAGAATTCTGTATGAGCTGGAAAGGAAGTCAAGTATTAGATTTGAGATAAAAAAAAATCATTATATTCGAAATGGTTTTCCTGATGAATTTGTACAATCCCGCACTTATGGATCAATTAATAAAACGACGTTCATCGAAATACCTATTTCGATATCTATACTTTGATATCTGTTTCAACACCCGTTCGACTTCCACTTAAATATTCGTTTGACTGGGTTTTTTCCAGTCGCTGTTTTACAAGAAAAAAATCGTTTTTAATTCTTTGATAAATTATCTTTTAGAAATATTTTTTTGCGTAGAACGCATATCCAAGACAAGCATTTTTCATTTTAATCATACTTTACATATATTTTGCTCATAATTAATAAAAAATTATATATTTTTTCCTACTCTACTCATAAACAGTCTTTTACGCTCATGGTGTGCTTGATCAAAAAGAAATAAAATCCAATTTGACAAAATAAATTATATAATATTTCAATTTTCCGCTTAAATATTGTAATATTCGAGTAGCTATAGCAATATGATCAATATTACATCTTCTTTCTCTCTCTTACTCTTTTTAAAAAAAGCATACAGAATTTTACGGTTTTTTCGAACGCTCTCCCCAGCCCTTTAACTTTTTGGTTCGGTTTTTCTACTGAGGGGATCTGACAACCCTGAATCTGCATGTTCCTGCTGATTCTCCATCGTTTTTCGCTTGCTCGAGATTGTCTGTACAAGCGAGTAACGATTATAAATGACGTCATACTTAGATTTCGTCTTAGCACCAGATTTTGTCGACATCCGCGTAAAAATGTTACACATCAAAAATATAATGATGACATATTTGATACAGTGTGTGAATTTGACATGAAATAACCCTCATGCATTTCGTAGAAACCTCAATATTGCGAAAATATGTTCAAAATAATTGTGACAAATTAGTTGGGCAAACATGATAGAAGATTTGTAAAAAACAGGCCTTAAAACTATGAAAAGCATTTGCATCTTGTAAAGAATCGAGGCTTCGGAATGCAAAACGCTACCTACGCTCGAAATCTCTCCGTCCAGTTGGCAAGGGAGGGGATGATGCAATGATCTCGCTGCTCTTCGCGATCAATATTGATTCAAAACAAAATTTTTAACTCGTTGTATCTTCGTCAATAAGATCGGGCTGATTTTCGAAGAAATATGTTCGTAAGGCTTCAGCGTTTCTTACGAACTGATTTGTATGGTGAATTTAATGCCATAACCAACAATAAGCAGTAAAGTAGGCTTGTTTAATGATGAGTTGAAAAAATTGATTCAAATTTCCAGAGAGATAACAAATTTCACGCAGAGGTTTTTCTCATACATTAGAAAAAATTATGTTTGCATAAAAATTTTGACAAATTTGAAAATATTAATCGATTTTTCTCATTTATCATTGAGTGAGCCTATTTCATTATTTATTGCAAATTATTACATGGTATTTACTATAAAAATTTGTTCATCAAAAGCGCTGAAGCCTTAGGAATATTTTGGCATAAAAATCAGCACGATCCGAGTTATATTCACTGAGATACAATGAGTTGAAAATTTCGTTCAGGATCAGTATTAATCGCGGAGAGTAGCGAGATCAGTGCATCCCCTCCCTTGCCTTCTGGGCGAAGAGATCTCGAGCGTAAAGTAGCGCACTGCAATCCGAACTCTCAATTCAATGTTCATACTTATTTTCTTCAAAGAAATAGTTGAATAAATAACGTTTATGAAATTGAAAATAAATCAAATGAAATTATAAATCTAGAATACAGTGGATGAATCATAAATTACCGGATTCGCTTCATTGGATTTTTCAGGGCCATTCTATTTTTTAACCTTGTTCAACGTTTTTTAGTTTTTGATATACATCATTTATTTATGTCCTTCAATAATTCACTTATTCACTTTTTTCAATCATTAAAATATCTTAAGTTAACGTTCATTTTTCAATTTATTGATTAATGCATGTTGCAGTATTTCATATTTTTCTCAAATAACTTTTTTATAACAAAATTTCCAACAATAAAGATTTTCAAGTCATTCGTGAAATTTGTTATTCAATTTATAGTTGAATATAAACGTTACAAATTCATGATGTTCTTAGATTACTTGATTATCCATGAATCAATGCCATGGTTTTTTAATAAAATAATTATTATCTTGGAAATAAATTCAGTGTTTCGAAAGAGCTACTTATTTCAATAATAATTTTATTTTCAGTAATTACAGTAATCAGACTATTATTATTATTTGACATATATACATAAAAAGTACTTTTTTATATTATTCCCCATCAACAAAATTATCCTCATCTCTTTTGGTCAACAGTTTTGGTTATGATTACGATTATATTTTGTGATTCTGAATTTCAAATGATTCAGAAACCTCACCCCATTCTCCCCCTTGCTTCTATTTAATATTTTTTACGAATACAATGATCTTCTTAATACTATATTTATTTCAAATACAACATTTTATGTGCACCACTTCATACTTCTCCTTGCTTCTGATAAACAATTATTTTGACTGTGGTGATATGAGAAAAATTTTAGAAAAAATTTGTAATACGTGCGTAAAGGATATGAATGAAAAATACGACATTTTAAAATAACTGTTAGTAAAACCAGGCAGCTGAGTGACTGGAAATAATCGAGTACAGATTTACTAAAAGTGAAACACCACGTAAAATCCTGTAGTAATTTCAATGTATAATACCTGTATAATGAACATTTTCATGTATAACCTTATAACGTAAATCACTATAATGAAGTTTAGCCCTTACTGAGGGGAGCAGAAGATTTGGTTTTATTTTGTTTCTCGTAACATTTTCAAACTAGCGTTCCAACCTCCAAATTTTACGTTAAAAATGGTTTTTTTAGGAGATATGGATATTTTCTGAAAATTTTTTTTTTTCGTCCTTTATTTAAATTCGAGGCCCTCATGCAATAAGGGGATATGCTCTCGACCAGCCGAAAAATTGAAAGGTGATGGGCAAAAGTATTGTCTTTTCTTGTCGATATTTCGAAGTTCAAAAATTGACAATACTTTTGCATGTTACCTTTCACTTTTTCGGTTTTTCGCGTACATATCTCCTTGTTGCATGAGACGCCTCAATTATATAATTTATATTCAGCTATAAATCATGTTATATACAAAATGCATTTTTTTCACAATAATCACCTTTATTCCAACTCGAATCAGAATTCAAATTACATAATAACATAATTACTGTATGAAAAAGGTTTGAGAACAAGAATAATAATTTACAAGAAAACATATATTTATATTAGTCGTGTCGACAATTCCAATCATAATTTATTTGTTCACTTTTTAATAAACAAAATGATGACTTGTTCACTGATGAAGAACTCGGATATATATAAATGAAAGAGTTTTGCAATTGAATGTTGTTTTAGAACATTTACTAAAACTATTAAATGTTTTAGAACAACAGTTACCCTGATTGAAAATTTGTTGCCAAGCTTGGAATTTTCCTCTTTTTGACAATTGATAAAAACTATCCTTTACTGTTTTACTTTTTCTTGACATGAAGATGACACTGACACTTTCGACAATGATAGTAATTATTGGGCAAAAGCACAATTTAGTTTTAGCCAGGTGAAGATAAAATGGCGAAAAAGATCCTATGGCATTTGTAAAAGCTAACTTTCAGTAGTTTGTGGCTTCATTGGGTAGTCCAGATTCGTCTATTCTACAAGAGGGCACTCATCGTGGACGCTCATCACGTACGTTACAGAATTTTATTCGAATCTGACGTTACTGATTAACGACACGACGTCAGGTGCTCTTTCAACCGTTGGCTCAATCATTTAAAACCATTGTGTCCTCTCATTTTCAATTTGGGAAAGTGAAAATCCAAATAATTAGTTTCAGATTTTTGTATACATAATAACAAGTCATATTTTTTTACACAAGTAAAAATAAAGAAAGTTAGAGAAGTATCAAAGTTGAAAATTTTCCCGAAGTGCAATCAACTGTCGATGTTTTGAATTTTCAATAATGTTGTGATAATTAAAAATTGATAGTTGTTTGTGCCACAAGTTAAAAAACATTTTGCAGTTAATTATTCAAATTTTCAATAGCGTTGCGAAAAAAGTCTTTTCGATTACTTCGAGTATTGTCAGGAACCACTGGAGAGCTATTTCATGATGAACTGAAAGGCTATTTGAACTGAGTTTTGTCACAAAGCTCGTACAATAATGAAATTCAAATGGATGAGTTTGTCAAGAAGGCTTTATACTGATTATCAAAAAACACCATAAATGGGAATAAATAATCTTGAATTTTCAGTCAGTGATATTTGAATATCCAACCCTATAACACGGTCATGCACAAAAAACTCTTGCTTGAATTACGTAACCTACCTCGAGAACGGTTGTTCATATCTCTAGACATTATATCGCTTATCTCCTCTAGCGGAATATTCCTGGACGTTTTTATCGAAAACGAAATCAATGGAAAACGAGGCTGCGCGCACGGCACGTCCCGCAATTAGTTATGTCGCCTAAAATCGTGGAATAGATATTCGCGCTGAAGTCGCACGTGGAATCGAATTTGACAGTGTCATAAATTTTCGAAGAAACTTGATATTACGTCTCAAAAACTTACATTAAAATTTGACCTGATTTTGTTTAGAGCATATTCCATAATATGAAAACGGAAATCTATTGTAAGTCATGAACTTCGTAGTCCAACAGGTATAATGCGTATGGCGTTACAAAAAAAAATCGTTTTTTAATTCTCTTAAAGCTTTTACGATTTTAGAATGAGAATTTACTTTGACTCGTATAAATAACCATAAAATAATTTTAAAATAATTGGTCCGGGGACTATTGACAGACATAATTTTCCGAAAAAAAGCAGTTTATTTGGCCTTTTTGTTATATTTTAGAGTAGGACTCATGTAAACATGAAGTTAATTGTAATTGCAGTTTCCCTTTTTTTTTCATTTAATTTTAGTAGGTATGCCAAAAAAGTCAGAATAGTAAATTGATATGAATTTTTGTTGTTGCATGAATCATATTTTTCATTGTTTGTCAATGTTCATCGAACCAAATGTTATTTACTAATTTGATGATAAATAATTTTTTGGATCAGTAAAATTAACTCCCATTCAAAAGTCGTACAGACTTCAAGGGAATTACATGATGATATTTTTGCTAGGCCATTTGCTTTATACGTGTAAGTTATTGCTGAAATACTAAATTTTCACGATTTGTTTCGTGCTGCATTAACAGACAATGAATTTTTTAACTTCGCTAAAGTTTTCTTGATGGGAACATAATTATTTTGTTTGATTTTACTTGTTAAGTAAAAGTGTTTATAATTTTCTTTCTTATCACTACATCGTACTGTGCAGAATTCAATGATCAGATTTGATAAATTTTGCTAGAGTAAAACAATTTTTGAAAAGTACGATCGACTTTCTCAAAAGCAAATTATATACACCTTTCGCAGATCTTGTCATCATCCATGTTATACTACAACATCTTGTTATGAGAAACATGTCCCATAATTGTAACATAATGCCTGAGTTTAATTGATTGTCTTGATGAAAATTGCAAAAATTTTTTCATATCGTACCCCTACTGTTTCATGTAAAGTGTTTTATCAACGTTATGCAAACTCTATGTACCGTATTTTTCTCTTTCTCTTTTTTTTTTTTTTTTTTTTTCATAGCAGCAATATTTATTGTAATTACCGTTTTGTAATCCCTCACTCTGCACTATTTCACTGCAATAATTAAGCATTTTTTTTCAACATACGCTACATGGTTCGTGTACAATTTTTAGTATGATTTGTAAATGATGAATGTTTGATCATAATAGTGTTTTTAAATTAAATAAAGAATTTTGTGTTTTCGCATGAAGTTAATTTAAACGTGAAATGTAAAGAACTGTTATTGTTCCAACTAAACAATAATTAAAAAGACTAGTTGATTTTTTAGCCATCCCACATATATTTGTGATTCTAAAAATTTGCAAAAAACATACAAAACTAAAAACAAAAACTGAAACGAATTAGTAAAAAGAGGAAAAATGTAGTTCAAATACATGATTCATTATTCAAATAAATGCAATAGATGAAGACCTATTTGAAACATTTATTTTAAACTAATACATTCTCTAAAAACAAAGACCTATAGAACGAAAATCGAGCGTAGTCACAGGTTTTTTTCTTTTCTCGCATTAGAATTTAGTAGGCATCGAAAAAATTAAGGATAAAAATTTAATATCGTCTGGCCAAAAATTTGATATAATTTTTTTTCGTAGCGTGATACACTTGCTAATATTTGTTAATAGTCATTGAACCATTTATGATGAATTTGTTCCATGCTATTTTCCTCTTCTAGACTAGTAAAAAAAATTCTTATTCAAAAGTCGTACAGTCTTTGAGAGAATGAAAAAACAATTTTTTTGTAAGGTCTTACGTATGTATTATGTAAATAGCTGAGAACCAATTTTTACGATTATTTTTGTTTTGTAATACTCCACAACCAGTTTTTAATTTTTTGAGTTTTTTTAAGGTAGAATTTTATTTTTAAATTTGATATAGAATACAGGAGTTTTTGCAATATATTTCGTGGTATTTCTTTAGCGCATAAGGTTTTATCTAAAATATTTGAAAATAAATAAACAGAAAAATACACCGATGCACACTATACATACATCATGTTCGATATACCAATATTGTAACCTATGGGAAATAATACGTATAAATTTTCTCAGTGTAAGTGAATTTTTTACATTTTCACTATGCTTCTAACGGGATTTCAAAATTTCCAACTATTTGATAAAATTCAGACATTATTTTTGATTAAAATTATTGCTTAAATAGAAACATTTAAAGTCAATAAATTTTCCGAAAAAAGAATTGTTGTCCTCAGTGACAGCATATCGTCTCAGATTATTTTTTTATTGGTAATTTTTATGATCTGAAATTTTTATTATATTTATTAATTATTTGTCGATAGAAATCTTCATGCTTACATGAAGAATGCTAGTTCTCATAAAATTCTATTATATGTTTAACTACTTTACTCGTAGATTAATATTATTTTCACAGAGCAATTTTTTATTTTTAGTGGTCATTTCAGTTATGCTGTTTCTAGGTTAAACTAAAAAATATAATAAAAAATTTTTTTTAATAGTTTATTATTTTTTCAGCCCAAAAAAAGTTCTTGCGTTTAAAATGTTTTCTGAGTTTTTTAAATTCTTAAATCAGTTTAACATATTTTTGCAATTTTAATTTAAACTTATTAATTTTCCATGAAATTCCTTTCAATGACACTGAAAGTTAAAACTTTTAGAGCATTTTATAAAAAAGAAACAAGATAATTTATTGAATTTTTAGGACAAGAAAATTGTTTTCTCGATAATCTAAAGCTGGAAAAAAAATTCAAATCTATATACGATAAAAATAAACAAACAGATCATAAATGTAAAAAGTTCAATATTTCAGTCTTTAATTGTATAAAGATTATGACTGAAATACGAATTTAAAAAAGTGAATCTGAATCGTAAATTACAAGCTGATACTAAAAAAAAAAAAAAAAATTAAGGATCAACGACAACTTTTGAATGAGCGAAGTTCGAGATCGTTGAAAACTGTTTTTAACACTATAAATATACTTAAAAAATCGAAACTGAAAATTTTAAGAATCGAAAGATAATAAAATTAAACGTACAATCATACGCTTGATTTGATAACAATTTGAATTTTCTTTGCTAGGAACTTTCAAATTCAGAGCCTTGAAACTCAAACAGCAATTTAAACATTTATTGATGAAAACGCTTCTTCAAAATTATTGCGTGTAAGTCTGTTTGTACATATCTTCTTCAAAGGAGCTCGTAGTGGACTTCATATCTTAAGTTGAAATAAATCACATAGATCTACAAAAAAAAATTTCCAAATATTTATCTGATGCTTCAAGTAAAAACTTCAACAGTATGCTAGCAAGCGATACCTTAATCTCTACTTCGACCCTTCGAGACCTGGTGCCCCCGAGTCGCGTTTCCAAGGCAACATAGATTGAAGGCGGTAGTTAGTTACGTGCTCGAAATTGCATTTTATGAACTTCGAAAGACACTCGTGTGTTTTTTTCATGCTAAGGGCAACACGTTTTCCGTCATTTGGAACTTTCTTCTAAAAACATGTTCAGTAATTTGCTCTATAGATAGATTCAATAAAAATGGAACGACATTTTTTCACACGCGAATACTTGAAAAATTTGAATTGAATAAAAACTATCCAGGTGAGATACATTCATACAGTGGAAATCACAAGAAAATAATAATAAAATGTTTTCAATAAAAATTTTTTCATCATCTGTGAATATATCTTGCCTGCCTTCACTTTGACCTCAATACAGAGAATTCGACAACACATTTTGGCTGTTAGTATTGAAAATATATTACGCGATGAGTATAGTTGTGTTTATTTGGCTTACGTAACACAGTTCTTACTTTTAGCTCGAGTTGCACTTTTCACGCCATGCCAAAGTCGCACATGTGTACTTATCATTGAAAGTTTTATTCCCGATTTTTGAAGCACTAAAATTTTTCAGTCGCTCACGTATATATGTAAGTGGGTTTGTATCCTTGTAAAGAACCACGAAACTCGATTTAAGTTATTGTTTAACAGTGATTGTGAAGTTTCAAGGGACGTGACCAGGTTTGTTTTCCGATAATCAAGAACATCTAGAATGAAAAAAAATTGTCGAATATGTATACCCTATTGGAAAGAAAACAACTCAAATATATTCAATTCTGTGAAGGTATTTTAGGAGTATTCTAAACTTTTAGAGACGGGATTAAACTTGCTTTGAAAACATCATCCTTCCAGAAAAATCCTTGAATTGTTTTGAAGTTTCAAGAACGAAAACATTTCGATTTGGTTTATTTCTATTTTCAAACGTATTTTTGAAACGTTTTCGTTTGTACATATTAAAACAAATATTAAATTAGAAAATAATCGTTCTCAAAAAATGTTCTTCTTCAATAATTATCATACAAGTTTTAAAAACGATGTTAAATACAAGTATTCAAACGATAAAATTGTAATACTTAAAATTTATGCTGTATTGAACTATAGTAAATATCATTTACTGTCATTACAGAAAAAAAAACAGTTAAAGACACTCTAAAATTTGAATCTGAAATAAAATTTAACACACTCACATGTACATATTTTGTTCAATTGTTGATCAATGAATCTCTGTACTCTTGATTATTTTAAGACCTTGACAATTTGTGAAAATGAGAAACATAAAATCATTCGCTATGTCGAAGATTTAATCATTTGAAACATAACTTCACAGTTACGAATCATAAGATATATTCATAATAAATATTTCGAAATTGCCATGATCTAGAATTCGAAAATATAGTCTTCCCACCATAATAATAAGGAAATCTGCACATAAACAACTACTCATAAAGTACTGTGGAATCATCAAAACCCGGAAATTTTCTATCAGCCTAGCTTCAACGTGTGTTCCTTGACAAGTGACCCAGTTTCCGAGCATGAAGTTCATAGGGTCCGGGGCAGGTCGCTCGTGAATAAAGAGCAAACATGGCGGGCCACGTGTCACGGAAATCAATATTTTACTTGATGGATAAAACTATCGAAGCTTTTTTAGAGTCTATTCTAGGCATTTTCTCATTCCACGCAAATATAGGTTAGACTCATTATGTATTCAACGTCTTCAACGAGCGATCAATAGCAGAGTTACAGAATGTTCTTCTGGAAAAATATTTCAAAATATTGTTGTACGTGTTCTAGTGTCGTATTCTTTAGACATATGAGTATGTTCTCAACCAGTATCTATAATAACGTGTACCTATTACAGATGAAAAAATTGTCGGGTGATTTAAAACCAAAAATTTCGAACGGGCAGTGATTCATCGTTTTTAAACAATCGAATTAAATAGTTGCTAAAATTTAATGAAATAGAAAGTCAAAAATAAGGCTCGAATTCATACTGACTTGATTCATATCCAAAAATTAACAAAAAACTTACAAGACTGGGTAATTTCTTATATTTAGATTCACGTTGAGTATGGTCTAAATATATTTGAAGTGTATTTTCGTGGTGAAGTTAGGTATTCGCTTCTGCGGAAATAAGAATTTTTTACATTTCTACGATGAAGATGCGAAATCAAAAAGCTGATGAAAATTTCTTGTGTAGTTTTTGAATTCATTTTGTGGCATTAAATATTTCATGTTTGAGCATTGAATAATTGAATTTCTATATATCATATCTACTCCTTTCTGTTTTTAGAAAGCTATGTATAACTTACAAATTGCTTTTTACTGATAATTCTGGTAAATTAATAAAAACAACGTATTAAGAAACTTTAAACAGAGGAGTAGTCATGCAAACGTTGTTACAGAATTTAACTATGTTAGCAATGGGATTCAATTTTCCTTATTTTTATTTTCCACTACTTGGTGCAATTTCTGAGTTCCTAAAATTTCAACAATTTTTATTATTGCTCACATATATAAGACTAGTACTCTGTTAAATAAATTTGTTCTCACTTTTGGCAAAAAAAAATTTGTAATTTTTTATTAGATAAAAAGAACTTCGTATTTTATTTTATAATTTTTGCATGATCTCACATAATAAGTTTATTGTTCATGTATAATGCATTCATTTTTATTTTTGTATATCTTACAAATATTTTTACGTATCCTAATAACATAATTTTTTTTTACTTTTTTCAATGTATATGTAGATTACGTTGTTAATACATAAAATCTTTATTACTTTCAATAACTATTAATACAAGATTTTTTATCCTGTATATTAAACGACTTGTGTGATTTTTTTTACGTAGTAGTTTAAATAATAATATTTATTATATATATATTTTATAGGAGAGACTGGGGCAAAATGCGTAATTCACGAAACGTTTAATTTGCATTACCGTCAGAAAGGTAATCACTGGAGACTTGAAATTTTTTCCATATATGGCTCTAGTGTCGAGTATCAAACGTCAGTAATTGCGTCTTGTTTGTTTGTTTGTTTACTTTTTCGGTTATAAAACAAAGTGTGTTTAAGCCACTGTGTTGTGAATATTTGTCTGAAAGGAAACTACAACTTTTGCGTCATTTTTTTCATCAGAATTGATAGTAGGTGAGTTTTTATAATAATTCAGGTGTGAGAAAGACGAAAACGTGATGGGTTTGGTGAAATTTTGACTCGTTTTCGAATCACACGTTGATAAGCCGGAAATGTAGCCACGGGGCAAAATGCGCAGTGCTTGTTTTGTATTGTTTCGCTGTGTTTGGTCATGTTACGCTATTTCCTTCACTTTTTTGTTGTTTTTCACTTTTTTTTTCGTCAAATTGTTTCTACATTCAGGGTCGTATCGAGGCCAGGGCAGTGCCCCGGGGCCCACAAACATTTTATTGAAAAATGTGATGAGGGTGATGAGCAAAAAAAGTAGTGGGTCACTTTTGAACAGTAGAACTCGTAAAAAACCTCCTTTTTTCAACACATTTTTTAAAATTAAATTCGAAAGTTTGACGACCTTTTTTTCAATTTTTGTGAAATAACGAACTTTTTCTGAATGTGTTTATTTTTTTTTTAATATTTTTTCATCATGTTTCGCGTTTATGTTTGCAAAACAGAGCAGATTGATGGTGGAAAAGTATTCGAAACATGCAAGGCTGTCCGCGAGGGAATATCTGCGAATTGTGCGTCGAAACGCTTTTCTGTTGCTCGACGGACACTCGATCGCTACTTCCAAAATTTTTGTTCTCAACAAATAAAAATTTCAAAAATCAAATTTTGTTCCTAACAAAATAATTTTTATTGAATTGTTAATGAAATCATTTATTTTGTGTTTCTCACAATTTTTCAGCAATCAACCTCGTAAGAACCCCATTTTTCTGCAATCGCGCGTTTTGCCCCACAGGTTGCGCATTCTACCCCAGCGTGGAGCAAAATGCGCAGAAAATCGTTTTTTTTTTTAATAAATATATGAGGCGTAAGGTTCAACTAGAACTAAAGTTACCTGAGGCTCAACTGTAGCCATATATGTGGACTACAATATAGTGCCATCTGCAGATCCTCTCAGCCCTTATGCTGCCTCAAAAATTTAATATTATCAAAAACTGCGCATTCTGCCCCAGTCTCTCCTATATGCTCTGTTTTTTTTTTATAATTTCGCTTAGTTCATCATAAACTTAAAATTGATACCTGAATGTCAACTTAGAATTTTGCGATTGTTAGAAAATGCAACTATTGAGCTAAAAATCAAAAAACATATTATTTTTAGCAAAAATAGAATAAATTTAAATATCAGGAATTTTGTATTTAATACGTTAACGTATTGAAAGTTGATAACTAATGTCACCTTGAAGAAATTCTTCCTTCCTGTAACTGAGAAAATTGTATATTAAATTATTTCAACCTCCGAAGTTTTTACAAATTACTTTTTTCAACCAGAAATCATTATTCAACCATTTTTTGATTGTTGGATTTTTTATCAGAGACAAAATCACATAATATTCCGACGCCTTGAAATTCATTCAAATTTGTAAAATGAAGTCGTATATATTTGTGAATATAATTTTAAGAATTAAAATTTAAAAATATTAGTGAATTTTTTTACTTACCAAGTATATTTCATCAACATTTAATCAACCAAGTATTTGAAAATGCAGTATTTTATTTATGTTCACTCTAGAAATAAATCAATCATTTTAGTTGAAGAATTTCAGTAATTTCAATGAGATAAAATTTTGTCATGAGAAATACCTATAGTACAAACTGATTTTTCTGAAGATTTTTATAGTTTATAGCGAATATGAGAGAATATTTTTGTCTTGCTACTATTTTGAAACGTAAATTTTATTTTCTATTGAATAAAAACATTAATAATAAACGATAAACAAGTTATTTTAAATGTAATGAAGTTTGACAATTAGGATATATCGTTTTTTTTTATAATATAACAACATGGTTAGTGTTAAAAAATAATCATCAAAATAAATAAGAAAAAAAATAGATTCTGACGAAAAGATTTTTTTTTTGACATTTGAATATAAAATTTTATAAAATTTCACTATAAAACAAAAATTGTATATGAAGTACCTAACTTGAAAGTAGTTTGAACTTGAATTGTGAACATTACGAATTACATGTATCCTCATGGCCAACTCAAAAGAATTACACAAGATGGCCGCCCTCATCATGTTATCTTCTTGTACTATTCGAGGTTATATAAACTTTAAAACTTTACTTCTAGCAATACAACTTACAATTATTATAAAACATTTGCTAATGAAGGAAAGAAATATTTTTTTCGGAAGTGGCCTCTGTTAAAGTTAAACATGGCTTGTTATTACGGAGTGTTTGGGTTCTGTCACAATCAGTACAACGTAGCGCCAAAATGATAAGCGTCACGGCAGTTGCCAGAACGTCTTGATAAGAACACTTTGCACTTGTGATTATCTGTCTGAACAAATAAATTAATGGAACTTTTGACCGACGTGTTGCTTAATCCACGAGACTCCCCAACGTGAAGTGGAATTTCTTTGATTTAACTTTCATTTCACCGGGTATACGGATTCCTAAATGTTTTTTTTACAAGATATCGTTTTAATTTTTTATTCTTCAAGTCTACGATTTTGAATTTATTACAGTTTAGATGCGGAGGCTAAATTATAGATTATAGTGTATAGATTTATTTTTAAACTTCAATATTTATGAGTTTCTTATTAAAGATTTATCGTTAAACTACTGCGATATTCAATAATTATATATGAACAAATCATTTTTTTCAAGTATTCATCAGATTAAATTCTTTGAAAATTAGTTAAGAGTTGCAACTTCTTTTCAATTATTCAGGTGGTGTTGAAAACACCTCAATAAAGTTCTAAGTATCTCATGATAAACTTTATAAATTTGAATTTGCTTGAACTAAACTCATTTAACATTTTTCTTCCTAGCTCCTTGAACTTTAGAGGATAACTAACTGTTTACAAATTGTTCAAACTTTTAAACGTTGCGAAACGATTAAAACTGACATAAATGTCAAGACAGTGTTTGGCAATGTCAAGGTGGTGTTAATATTTTGTTATTTATGAGGATGAGAAGCTATTTTTAAGACTTTTTATTGTATTTAACTCTTTGTCCATCATAATTTGCACATTATTTTATTGAGGATGTCACTGCTCATTGGTCATTTGCGATCTATTTGGAATTCTAGGGTTTTTTCATCAAATTAATAATAAAAATACGATTGATTTCAAGATGCAAAATTTTTTCTACAGTTGTAAAGGAATACTGATTACAAATCGGACATATTTATAGAACTGATTTTTGTTAAATTTTTCTTCAACAAAGCAAATTTAAAGTCTTTAAAAATCTTTACTTGCGGAGATTTTTTCGTTGCTTCACTTAACTCAATTAAGTCTTATATTCCTTGTATTTTCATGATATTACCTAACTTTTTCTAACTTTGATTAAACTTTACCCAAACTTTTCTCAAATTCATTGCATTTTATCTAAACTTTGCCAACTTCTACCTGATTTTTATTAGCACGAAAAATTGAGTTTTATAATGTTTGACCTTACAAATTTTTCTTAACTTCGAAAACTTCAACGAACTTTAAAAACAGGTCCTAAAACTTTTTTAACTCTTTACTCAAAATTACGCAACTTTAGGCAAAAGCAAAAGAGAGCAAAATTAGACGAAAGAAAAAATAACTTCGTCAAAGAATAAGGGAAAGGAAGGCTAAAAAATTTTTTTTCACGAGCTAGGCAAAATAACGTAAAATGTGGCAAAGTTCAGGCAAAATTAGAAAAACTTCAACAAAGTTTTGACATAGTTAGACAAAAAAATTCGAAGTTGAAAACGAAGAATTTTGGTCACCCTTATCAAAAATTTCCTAATACCTTTTTTTCATTGAAGAAAAAATGATGATTATTTTTGAATCTTTAAAAAAAAATTTTTTTCGCATTTTTAGTTTTATAAATTTTCTGAATAAAATGTTCACTGGCATGATTGGCCCAGTTTTAAGCTCTTACTACTCAGAAAATATTGATAGATTAAAAAAAAAATTTACATACTCAATAATCTTCATTATATCAATTTTTCTCAACAATCCAAAACTTGGCAGTAAAATACGTTTCAAACTATTCCCACGTAATTTTTCATTTGTCTTTTGACTAAAAGTTTCATTAGTTATTTCTTCAAGCAAAAGCAAAGCTTGAAATTCGTTCCAAATTTCTTAATGACGGAAAATCATTCTCTACCTCAATAATGACAATCGTGGTATTTATTACTGACGCTAAAAAAAAGTATCTCAACGAGTGCTGTTCACGAAGACCAACGTCGAATTTTCGCAGTCGAAGAATGTGGTCAGTTATGTCGTCGTCACTTCAGACACCAAAAATACTCCCAGTTAAATTTACTCGTTCAGCATACCGTTTGGAAAAAAAAATCAAGCAGTGCGCCCGTTGTACATTGTTTTTTGCAGTGGAACAAATTAATCAGTTGTTTTTATGAATATGTGTTTCAGTAATCAATAACAATAATTCATAGGTTTTCTAGAAAAATTATGACTTATTGTTGTCATAATGTCATCTTTATACTATTTGAAAATCATGTTGTCTTTTACTAAATTTAAAAATATCCAAATATCAAGTTATGATAAGACAAGAATTTACTAACTGCAATGATCTTAAATTTCAGGTACTAATTATTTTGTTATGCACCTTTTGCTATGCTATTGTAGGAAAAAAAAATTGTAATCATTCGAAAATTGAAGGACATACTAATTTGAAAAAAAGGGTGTAAAATTCCATGAACTACTTTTTGTCTCTTTAATTATCTTCATTCGTATTCTCATGATAAGTGCAAAAGTGATAACAAGAAAGTTCGATAAGTTAGGCTGAAATATCCCGCTACGAAGCAAGGGATTGATAAGCCTTGACTCGGGTGCGCTGATAATAATTTGCGTGAAACTAGGTCGAACTGCAGCGGGGAATAAAAAAAGCTTTGCTACGGAAAGACGCGCTTGTGAAACCTGACACGCGGCGGCATATGTTCGCAATTTAGTCAGTCTCAAATATAAGCGCGGTCCTAATTTTCGACCAATCTGCAGAATACGTCGGGCGCGTGGGTTTTCTTCGTCTGGGGAGCGTAAACATTTTCTCTATACCCACACGTATCATGGAAAATTAAGGTCAATTTTTCAAAATTAATCCTCGAATATGAACTTGTGGAAATGAATTGTCATATATAAGGGATATTTATTTCCAACGAAGAATCCTTTCTCGTCTTTGCTTTAGCTTTCGTTTTTTACCAGCTTACGATATGAAAATAAATTTTTTTCAACGGTTTTTAGTAAGAAAAATTTTAGGTTCAGCAACATTTCTTATTTTTTTAAACCATATTGATTGATTTTCGTCATGTAGCTGAGTGTGATTTTTATCCAACAGTACATGGGAAAGGTCCCGGCGATGGTGCTAGGGGAGGTATTAAAAGAATGGCTCGAAGAGCAAGCGCACAAATGACGCGAGAAGAGCAAATTTCGACATCATCGGAGTTGTATGAGTGGGCTAGTTAAAAATATTCTTTGCAAAATATGTCGATGATTTACAGATGTACAAAAGATTATGAAAAAGCATGCTATTTTCTCGAAAGTCGTTTTGAAAAATGCAAAACGGTCGCTGCCACACATGGCTTGCATTCAATTGAAGAAGAAAACGACAACAATTTGAAAGTGAAATAATACTCTTACTACCGTTATTTCAAAATTGTAAGCTTTTTCGGAATTTGAATCTCAAAACAATCACGCAATAAAAAAAATAGTTTTCAAAGTGAAATTTTTTCGCACTTGATTTGTGCAACCATTTAAAAAACAAATTATAATTGGAAACAATAAAACAAGACAAAGCAAAGACAAGAAATTATCAAGAAATAATCGTTGCAAACTATAAATATATTATTTTATATCATATACTAGAAATAAAAACAATATTTAACTCTGAATTCTAAACTTAAGAAACAAGGTCGAAATTTCGTACTTTAGCTCCGAATTTGCTCATCTGAATTTCGAAACCAGAAACACATCAAAACAAGCATAAAATTCGATTTTATTCCCTGAACAATTGTCGTTATTTTTTAATAGTTATTTTCGCTCATGCCTCGTGTAACTAATAAATACATTACGTGATAATATATGATAGAATTATATACGACCATGACTTTTATCATGAAGTACGTCATGTTGAATGTGAATACAGGTGTGCGTTCGCCAACACTGCTGCCAGCGAATCAATTGCATATTCACCGGTTATGACCAGAAATTATCATACACTCTACTTGTTTTACAAGCATGCGTTGTAATAATTTACTGTTGAAAAAAAATTTTTCATGTAATATACAAGTGCAGGATTTGTAATTTCATGTACGTGGGATCAGAACAAATTTTGTCGATGATCATTGCATAAATATTTTAGCTTTAATTTTTCTGCCTCAAAATGAAAAATTTTAGAGAAACCATGAAAATTTGTCTAACTACCACAAAAACTTCAAAAATTACTGACATAAATTATCCTGTTTCCAAAGTTTTTGATATTACTATAGGCTGGACTAACTCATACCGTTATAGTAATGTAAGAAGTTCAGATAATTCAAATCCATGTAATCAGGCCCGTCCTTAGGGGCGGGGGGGGGGGCAGACGGGGCGACTCGCCCCAGGCTCCGCGTTTGGAGGGGCCCCGCGCTCGAGAAAATTTTATTTTTGCAATTTACGAAATCAAATTTAAGATTTTGGTGACCTTTTTTTTTTTAAAAAAAATCAAAAGATGAAAATTCTGAGTTTTTTTTTTTTTAGGAGTCGAAGTCAAAATGGGGGCCCCGCCTAAAATCTTCGTCCCAAGCCCCGCAAAACCTAGGGACGGCCCTGCATGTAGTTATAATATCAATATAAATAAGTAAATACTAATTTTTTTACCCTGAAAATATTTTTGAATGTGATCACTATAAAATTTTTGTCAACTACTTTCCTGTAACTTAGCTTAAAATGAACGCGCTCATCTCTTTTATTTCACGAATCGTGGATTTTCCGTGACCGTTCAGAACAGTACCAGGCGGCTCGACGGATCAATATGTGGTACACATACACATGCGAATAGAGCCGGGGCAGCAGATACTGTGCTGCTGCTTGCTCCGGATAACGAGACTACGACGCAGTACTGCCCTATAACCCTCCATTTGAATGCTGCCCTAAATTCTGTAGCTCGTGTCAGAGCGAGTTAAACGTCGATGCGCACGTCCCTCTTTGCACCCGATTCCGAATGATTATGTCATGAAAGCTATGTCAAATGATACTTTTGAGAAAGGTGATGTAAAGGTGCATTGATGTGTTTGAAATTATTAAGCTAAACCTTGAAATCAAAATGGAATCGTTTCATTGGGAAAAACGAGAACTTTTTTGTATTTAGATTCAATATGTAGAATATGTGGAAAAATTTGAGAGTTCTTTAAGACCTGGAATGCTAGTATTTATCTGTCACTTCGAAATTTCTGACTTATTATGTTGAAGTAATAACGAAACAATGGTTATCGCTAATGTTCTTGAAGTTCCAAACATCCCCAAAAGTGACCAAAAAATCCCAGTGAATCCGTCAACAATAAGTTACTGACTGTCAAAGGTCTAAGTTGTCTGCAATGTAAATAAAACAAGGAACGTTAAATGCTTCTTAGTGTAAAAAGAAGAAGAACTAGTTATAGTGAGCAACCGTAGGGAAAATAAGTATAATTTAATATTTAAAAGTCAATTGTTGAAGATGTAAACAAGGTAGAGGTACATAATCAATTAGATATACACAAAAATTTACTATTGAGCATGGTATAAGTAGAGTGAGTATGTTCCTTAGACAGGCGAATTTTGGTTCAGTCAAAAAGTCTACTCTCAGACCATATAGTATAGTTTTTTATCTGTAAATATATGCCATTCTACTGTTTATCGAATCTTTTAGAAGTCGTATATATGGAATGAAGTAATTTTTTCTTTTGCTTTTTAAACGAATAAAAATAGTATACTAATAACAATTTATGAAGTAAACACGTTCCAAGTTGATTTTATTAAGATGATATTCCATTTTTCGTGTTAGTATCATGTATTCGTAAATTTCACTTTTTAAATTACGCACGCTTTCATTCTAGCAGATTTCTATTAAAGTTTAAAAGTAGGAATTTATTTATTTTTTTAGTCATAACTTACTAATTCAATTAGTAAACTAATATCACTATTTCAATTAGTGATTTTCCGTTAATCTTTAGTAGCTCATTTTTCTCTTTTTCAATTAGTGAAATTCCACTAATAATTAGTAGTTTTCTACAAATACAAATCGAAAGAGTACACATGCTAGGGGCGCTTGAGAGTACGGTACTTCACTGGTTGCCGTTTGCTAACTCTTCACGCTCCCTATGTTGGAGTCACTTTTGCCTGTATCGGGAAATAGGCAATGCTCAGTCCGTTCAGATGTACTAATATTGAGTTCAGTTCGCGCAATCACCAGCGCCGCCATATCAAATTTTTCCCGCCTTTGAGTTTGAATGTGTTTAAGGTTGTGATATTTATTTTAATAAGAAACAAAAAAAAATGTAGCATACTGATTGCGAAAATTTTTATCTTAATTATAATAAAATCAACGGTAGTACATTATTTTTGATTATACTGATTATTTTTCTCAAGTGGGTGAATATTTTTTATTTCAATCTGCAATAATTTTATACGTTGACTGACTTAAAAATTTTGGGAAAACCTACGATTTTTAATTTGTTATAATGATAAAAAAAATGTATGTTTTCTACATTTTCATCAAAAGTAAAGATAAGTAAAATTATTTTCATTGTTTTTGCATCAAGTTTATTAAGTTTAAGAGGATGCATCTATGTTCTTTATTTTTTAAATTTTTAAATCATCATTTTCTTCGTGTATGTCTTCCAATTAAATAAAGATGAATCGCCATAATGGCATAAATTTTATTTTAACAATAATTTAAAAATATTTAATTACGTGAAGTGGCGTACGTGGGGACAGCTAGTCTTCAATAAAATCAATTGAGTAGACCTTATCAGATACGTTGAACTTTTTTGGAAAAGAAATTCCAATTAAGCAATGTTTCGCTTTGTAATATTTTCTTTTGTTGCAAAAAAGTACGGTTTTCGAAGCGAAGCTGACATCAGCAATTCCCGAATATTGGCCGGATACCAAGATTCAATTGTCATTCTCACATATAAAGGTCTGTAATAATGGAAATTGATTTGCAGAGAAAACATTTTATACAACTACGTTGATTCTAAAATACTTTTTTTATTTTCATATTGAAAGTATGTGAAGAACCATAGAAGAAAATTAACATGGGGATTTTAATCACCATTCACACCATTTTTATATCTTACCTAAAATTTTTTTTTTGTATCAAAAAAGTCAAAATAAATTTTCGATTATTGTTAAGAGCTCACTTTTGCTTAAAAAACGTTCAGGAAAAATAAGCTGAAAGTAGCGTTTTTTGAATAAAACTTCAAAATAAATTGAGAGACATTAAAAAGTTGCATACATAGTTGTTTTAAATCACAAATCATAATCAATACACAAAGTAAATCACAAATTACGTACAAATATCTCACGCAGATTATAGGAGGTTTGAGAAAATAGTTTATAAAACTGAAAGTTCGATATTTTACACAAAAACACTATGCTCAATGTTTTTTCGAGCTAAATATTCATCCTTTCTTTTAATGTTATGTCATGAATTTTCATATTTACTATACTCAATTATTTCCAGAGTGTTATTTTTGATTCAAATATCGACAACTTTGAAACTTTTTTTTTTTTTAATTTACACTAGCGAAACAAACTCGTCAGTTCACATTTTCGATACATATTTTTTTATAACTGTTATTTGTTATGTATTTTTTTTCAATAAACAGGGCATTAATTGTAATGTTATATTAAGTACTAAAAATTATTTTCAATATTAAAAATTTGAGCTATACCTTTGCGTACTAACGACTCAACTATTTTCAACATTTTTTATACAAGCCATGTATGATTCTGAAGGAAGTCAATTTTCTTACATTTGATATTTATTTCATTAAGATTGCATGTATTGTCATATGAATAAACAACCTAATTAAAATTTTCACTTCAATGAAACTATCAGAGTTTTAGCAAATAGCTTCAAAACTGACAAAAAAGTGATTTTGAAAGAAATCATTTTCAAATGAATATATCAGGGAACGCAGCATTTCATTAACTACAATTATTGTAGCAATGTAAATATTTTATAATTCAATTATGATTTTTTTATATTTCAATTGAAAATTGTAATTTTTTGAATGTAGGATCAAAATACAATAATTATTGAAAATATTTTGAAAATTTTGCCAAAGAAATTGCATTCTTTCAAGTTTTCGTTTTTTAATTTATATAGTAGATGAAACTGTGTAAGATAAAAAAAATTTTTTCCTACATTAAATACTAAAAATCAAGTTGTTCGTTGTTAAATTTGTTTTTTTTAAAGTGAAATTAAATCAAATCAAGTCAGATTAATGTACTCGAAGTACGAAAAATTGTTTAAATTATATTTCGTACAAAGTGACTATTCGACACATCGAAGAAAATTAGAAATTAACAAAGTAATTTATTTTTGGGTCTGAAAAAGTTTTATTTGTACACTCTGATAAAAAAATTTGCTTTTTCAACTTAGAAAAACGTTAAAATTTAAATGTATTTATTCAATTCCCGCAAGGAATATGTAATTTTGGACCCCTGCTGAGAGTTAGAGAAATGATGAATTACCTGATTGTTGACGTGAAAGTTCTTCTTTTACGCTAAACCGTGGGAGAAGTACGTACTTCTCCCACGCTGTGATCAGCTGATACAAAATGGCGGCCCTGCGTATGGATGTGGGTAAAGCGGGTATAGCTGAATCTTCCTTCGTCACATTCAATTAATCTAATATGGCCGCCGCGGAGAATTTGAAATCCACGTATGAAACAAAT
>JAPYZL010209680.1:0-13537 GCA_030522825.1 Platygaster orseoliae | reverse complement strand
ACCCAGATTGGACGCAGAAAAGTTGTTTGTCTCTGTCTTCTCCTAGTCTTTTCTGATTGTGCGACAGAGACAAACAACCTTTTCTGCGTCCAGTCTGGGTTCCCTGTTCTGAAAGGGTGAAGAGCATTTGAGCAAAAATGCAGCTTCGTCAACCTGAAAAGTTTTTAAAGGCTATCTTTACTGGACTAATATTGCTTTTTTTAATCACTTCTGAACGTTTTTAGTGTGAAAAAAATTTACCACACTATTACCACACTGTTTCCACGCTATAGCGTGGAAATAGTGTGGTAATTGGATTCGTAGGGCTGGGATCATTTTCGAACTATTGATAATTTACGAATTTCGCGGAAGTCCTATCGTTTGCAAAATGTTCTAAATGTTACGAAATATCTGAATTTTAGTAAATAATTGAAGATAATGTATGATATTCATAAAAGTAAGCAATTTTTTACCATATTACTCTTTCAATCTCCGAAATTTTCTAATGTTTGACAACTTTTTGAATTTCACTTATCAATTACATTTTTACAATTTTGAAAATGCTTGAAAATTTAAATTTCACGAAATTTATTGATTTTTCAGGATGTCAGTCTTCTTGGAAATTTCAATATAATTATAATGATTCACAGGGTTCCTATAGTGTAAAAAAATTCATTGAATTTTGATGGAATCACAAAATATGCTAAAATTGTCTACATAATGTAAATTTTGCAATTATTAAGTTTTTCATAACAGCCGAATTTCTCAAATTTTGACATATAACGGCTTTTTTACATTTTTCCCGTTTTGTGATTTTTATAAATTCATATAGAAGATTCAAAATTCATATAATTCTTCAATTCACTGAACTTAAACATTTTTTCTTCTGGCTGCGGGGGGGGGGCAATTTTTGAAAGTGCCTAGGGACGCCCAATTCCTAAATACGGCCCTGCTTATTAATAGAATATTTTTCAAGTTCTGACGTTGCCGATTTTTTGCGATTATTCTCTTTGCTTGAATCAGGAAATTATCAGTGATTTTTTAGCTACTTTTTAAATAACTTTTCCATCTCAAATAATTAGTAAACAAATGACTGCATCAATTTATTATACCCAGTAAACATTCACGTCGTGATATCATGTACGCATACATTTGTTGCAGCAATAGCCTGTCATCATGATATCATGGCATGACATGACGTCATAATGAAGTCCTTATGATATCACGACATGACATGATGTCATAATGAAGTCATATGACGAAATGTCATGCCATGATATCATGATGACATGCTATTGCTGCAACAAATGTATGCGTACATGATATCACGATCTAAAATGTTTACTGGGTAGTAAAAAATTACTAACTGTCAATAAAAAATCAGATGAATGTCACTGACTTAGTGTATATAATTACTTGATTACAACATTAAAATAAAAATAATTCATTCAAATTTTTTGTCACGTACGGGATGTGGATGATGCAATAACTATAGATCATGAAACCACAGCTTTTTTTTCAGCTGTGGGAAAATGAAAAAAAGTTTTCTTATTTAAAAATATAAATATTTATAAAACAGAAATTTATGAAGAAAATTTTTTATTAGAATTTCTGAAAAAAATAAAATTTTATGAAGAACAATTTTTTTTTAAGTTTATATAAGGTCAGCTTATAAAAAAAATGTTTCTTATAAAAATTTTATAAGGCCGACCTTATAAAAATTGTATAAAAAATTTTTATAAGAATTAAAATCACTAGGGCAGAACAGTAACTCCTGAAAAATTCTGATAAAACTCATTTTGACTGACAAAACTTACCATCAATATCAAGAACAGCGATATTTGACCTCAGCCTCTTGAAGGCATTTTCCGAAACCGAAGCCATTTTATTGTGCCTCAAACTCAGAACCCTTAATCTCGGCATATCATCGAAAGGAGTTCCCACAATCTCGCATACACGATTATTGTCCATCTAAAACAATTATTCTGTTTTGTAAAATTTTCTGCTAATGAAAAACACTGCATAAATCATCAATGCATCAAAAATACTAGGGAATTCTTTTCAGTTAATGCAATACTTGAAAGAAAAAAAATGCTAGATATCTGTGTAGATACTTTTTTCAAAATCTATAAAAATGATCAAATTGAAATCTGAATAAATACCATGAAATCAAAAAAGTACCAAAAGTATTATGAATCACAAAAATCTAATTCCATTTTGTTCAATACGAAGATAAGAAATAAATGTCGTATAACTTCATAATCTCGAAAGGAATATATTTTTTCGAAAACCCCCCCCCCCAAAAAATGCCTAACTACTCCCCTTCTTCTAACCCAAGTGTCGCGCGACAAATCTGACCCACGTAGCGCTACGTCGCGCTACAGCATCGCGCTTCACTGTAGCGCTTCAAAATCGTGCTACAATATCTTGCTGAAGTATCGCACTACAACAAGATGCTACAATATAGCGCTACAGGCACTTTTTAGACACTGCTAGTAATCGGATATTTGGACGTGAATTACTAGCGAACTGTGAATAAAATATCGTACTGTGAGTTTTGGAAATTGCCTATTTTGACGAAACGATTACACATAGTGCCTACGCCCTCGATATTCTGCCTACGCCCTTGATTTTCGCTATAATTTTCTCAGCGATAAACTTTTATTTGAAATTTATCGCCCAGTGTAATTAATTTCTTTCTGAAACGTACTCATTCACTAGACTTCGTTTCCTGGTTTCTTACGCAAAAATAAAACCTAAAAACATTGTGAATGTAAAATTATGCGAGAGCGTAACACGTAATTAGAGCTCACGGAAAGTAAAACCACGTAATTAGGTGATATAGATAACGGTTCCACTTTCGGGATCGCGAAAGCGACTCACCTTCAGCTCCACGAGCCATTCCATAGCGGAAAGATGATCGCCCGAGACCCTGGATATGTGGTTACTGCTAAGATCCAGCACTTCAAGTGACCTGAAGGTCGAAATAAGATCATTTTCTAATTATCAGAAATCGAATTACATTTATTTTAGTCTCAAATTTACTATAAAGTATGTAAAAATAATCCGAATTTCGTAGATACTTTCCAGAATTTTTCAAAGCTTTTTTTTCCGAGGATTTAAACACTATTTGGAATTCGAAAATTTTCAAAAAAAACTTTGAATGCAATTTTCATGAATTTTATTTTATTTTATTTTTTTTTTTTTTTTGTAAAAAAAGGTTTTGAAAAATTTCATTGTACCTTAAGCTTTCAAGACCAGTGTAATCTAGACTCGGGAGTAAATTGTGGCTCAGGTTCAAATACAAAAGATGAGGAACGTTTATAAACGCGTTGTTCGAGATGTCACGGATTCGATTTTCTTGCAGCTCCGCAATTTGTAACACTGGCAATTCGGAAAATGCACCACTTGGGATCATCTTGAATCAAAAAGGACAGATTCGTTTTTTGTAAATTCCTCTGAGAATTTTTTCGTCAATTTCTCATGTAGAAATCTTAAAATTGAAGAACCTTCCTACAGGGAAGGTAATTATCATTAAATTTAAGAAAAAAGAAACATTTAGATACTACAAAGATGTTCCTTTAATTCACAACGACCAATCAAGAATCCCAATTCAGACAAATTAGAAAACTCACCTGAATACGATTTTTTCCAAGCCGGATGACCTGCAGCTCCGGAAGACTCTTGATAGCACCCCTTTCAACTACTCGAAGATCATTATTTTCCAGATCTATGAGAGACAGTCTCGGTAGTCGAGTAAAAGCTCCTTCCCTCAATTCCTTTATTCTGTTCTTCACAAGCTTCAACTCCAGCAAAGACGTCAAACTACTCAACGTTTCCGGAGAAAGAACGTTCAACTTGTTGAAGCTCAGATCAAGAACTTCTAACGTCTCCAAACCATGTAAAGATCGAGGAAGTTCGATCAGCGAATTGTGCGACGCTTGCAATTCACGCAAATCTCTAAATGAAACACCTTGGTTTCAGATTTATTAGACATCGCTTAAGAAGAAATATTTATTTCAAGCTTTTTCATACAAAGTATATTAATTTTCAGTCATGAGTATATATGACGAGTTACTTCACGCCAATGAAAGCGTAGAAAGCCAAGACATAAGTTCAACAGGCGTCGCGGGAAACGAGCTTGATACGCCACGCTGATGATACCCAGCGATGCAGGGGACATTAAAGTAAACTGCAAGTGCGCACTTTCTAAGACACAGCGATTCGCGTATGATGCAACCAAGCGAACGCAAGTGAAACTTCTCAATGTGCGAACGGTTTTCCCGTAAAAATAGAACTATACCTCAAAAGACAAACTCACCGTGTACTGGCAAAAGTAGCATGTGGGATCTGTGCCAGATTGTTCCTACTCAAATCCAGCCTCTGCAGCTTGACGTTTTCCTGAAAAACGTCGGGTCTCACGACCTCCAGTCGATTTTCCCTGAGGTTCAGATCCACCAAACGTCTCAGGGGTCTCAGGCTCCTTCCATGCAAGGCGACCAAACGGTTGTACCCAAGATCCAGTCGCTCCAAATTCATTAAACCTTCGAAAGTCCCATCATCCAAAAGCTTCAACGCGTTGTAGCCCAATTCTAGTTTCCTCAGACTTGGCAATTTGCTCAAAGCACCAGGTAAAATTCTCTCAATACCGTTGGCGCTCATGTCAAAACTCTTGAGGACCGGAAGTGAGAGGATGTGAGTTCCTAGAGGTGGCAAAGCCACGATCCGGTTCATGGGAAGATGAAGGTGCTCGATGTTTCTGGGCAGCCCTGGAATTATCTCCAGAAGGCGGTTCCAGCCAAGGTCAAGTTCGTAGAGGTTGCTCAAGTGTCGGAAGGTCAGAGGGTGAAGCACGGAAAGAGCGTTTCCGGAGATGTTGATTTGTTCGAGGGAAGGTGTCCTGAGGAAAGAGTCTGGCTCTATGAGGGCGATGGAATTCCCGCTGAGGTCGAGGCGACGGAGGCTAGGGAGATTCCCGAGGAGGCTGGCATCAACATGGCGGAAGTAGTTGCTGGACAGATCCAAGCCCTGGAGGCATTAATAAAATTTTCTCGGATTCGTTTCCAAATACGTCTAAGACAAAAACCCAAAAACTCACTTTCAAAGCCGGCAGATTCCAAAAGGGCATCTCCAGAAGGTTCGAAAGCGAATTGTTCCTCAACCTGAGCTCCCTCAAGGCCGGCATCCCAGAGAAGCTTTCCCCTTGCAAAAAGTTCAATCTGTTATGGTCCAAGTGCAACCTTTCAATAGTAGGATGACCCCTCAAAGCCCCAAAAGGAATTTTCTCCAGGAAGTTGTAACTGAGGTCCAAGAACTTGAGTTTTGGCAGGGCTTCCAGAATAGATCGAAGCTCCGATACGTGGTCCAGATCATTATCGATCAGCCACATTTCTTCTAAACTGCCACCGCTTCTTTGGGGATAGAAGAACTCTGGATGGATTCTGTGGACCGCGTTGTGATTGAGGTCCAAGACCCTCATCACGGGGACTCTCTGAAACGCCCCCGAAAAGATTTCCGTTATGAGATTATCCGCTAAAGATAATCTGGCGAGCATTGGAAGATCGACGAAAGATGATTCCCCGATTTTGGAAACGAGGTTACGGTTGAGGTTGAGGACGGAAAGAGAAGGAAGGTCCACAACGGCGTGACCTATCATTCCCGCGTCGACGATGGCGTTCCCGACGAGGGAAATTTCCTTGAGCTCGGGAAGCCCTATCAGGGCTCGGGGATGGACCCAGTGAACACCGCAATCACTGATGTTGATCAAGGTAAGCCTTGGAAGATCGCGGAATAGACCAGCTTCGAGGCGGACCAAATTCTGGCTGCCGAAGACGTGGATCTGCTCCAGGGTTGGGAGCTCGCGGAAATGGCGAGGGGTTAGTTCCGCAAGTGACAGGGAGTTGATCTAAGTTTATTGAATGAGAGCATTTTGAATTGTACATAAAATTTTCGATGGGTTTCTCAAATACCTGTAAATATCGCAACTTCGACAGCCCAGAAAATTTTGGAAGTCTCTTCATGGACTTGCTCTGCAGTGTAATAGCTTCAAGACCTTGAAGAGTTTCAAGGCTATCTTCGGGAAGAGAGCGAAGCTCTGGTTCAACAATGAAAAGCTCTAGTAAAGAGTCGTTCAGCCCTTCGAGCCAACTGGATGAGATCCTTTCAAGACGATTATTCCGCAACATCAATCGCAGTACTCTTAAACTTGCGAATACTTTTCCTGGTAAACTTGGTAAATTGTTGTTTTCCAGAATGAGCTCATCTATTGGGTGTTCCACGATGCGACTCACGGTTTTCAAGCCTTCGAGAACCCGGGGTAGTTCACTGTGACTGCACCTGTAAACTCGAAACCGAGTCTTTTTATGGTTAAGAATTCATGTTTCTTATTATCTTACGAATTTCAAGAAGAAATTATTTTTATTCATAAGAGGAAAAATGCATAATTGATGGTAAAATGGAAAAGCGTGCCCACCATATCTGGAATTCCATGTCCCTCGTGGAGCACCTGCAGGGTGAAATTTTTTCCTGCGCGGGGCAGCCATACTCGGGGCCGACTTGTCCCCAAGAGGCAGCAACGTATAAAATGAGGAAGACCGGGACGAGAAAGCCTTCGGCTTCCGGTGGTTTACCCATGATTCATCTGGACAATCGTCTGGTCATTGCCTGAAAGGGAAACGCCATTCTTTTCGCCACTCGCACGTGTCGGTCTTGGCTCAACATTTTCGAGAGCGAAAACTTTCCCAAGGACAAAATTGGAGAAGAAAAGTTTCCAACTCGGGAAAATTGCCGGATTCGAACGTTACAAAAAGAACGGAGGTTTCATTATGCTCGTAACGAGGAAATTATGGCCGCTTGCGAAGCGGGGACGTTGTAAGTTTAAACGACGAGTTGGAACGTCACGCTAAACGATCATACGTCACGCTCGCATACGAAAAAATTGGTGCCGTACCGTAAGCTGAAAATCCGCAATAATTGCAGTCCTTTTTTTAAGTCACAATGCGTTAGCGCAAAAGAGATGGTTTTTAATGGTTTATTTCATGAGTGGCCCCCGAGCAAGTGCCAAGGTTCGCGAAACACAAAAGTTCTTTCATGATTACACTGTTTTTGTTGAAATGTTTTTCAAATTTGTGGACATTTTTTTGTTACACTGAGGGAAAGAGTTTTTTAACTAAACTCTTTATAATATTAAAAGATCAACTGAACTATGTGCAAATAATCTTAGAAATTACCGAAAAAATATAGTTACATGTTCGCCTGTACTTTGAAAAAGCAGTAAACAATTCAACATTTATTACTTGTTCATTTTATGGTCATTTTCTCGTAAAAAATGTCAACCATGAAAACGTATCTTCAAATTTATCTACAACGTATACAAGAATGCAAAAATACTAGATGAAATCACGCCCATTCATGACTTGCCCAGCCTCTACGTAACTCATTCATAGAATTTCTCAATGTCGCTACGAAAAACACGCTTTTACGATTACAAAACAATCCAGGAATTTTTCCTAAGAAGTTGGCCTAAATTTTTTTTCATTAACAAGGCATTATTGTTATTATTGAAAAGATTAGATTTTCGCAGGCGCGGAAATCTTTTCTTATTCCCATAGTTGCATTCGCTAAACGCATTGTGCATTTAGACGCTGCTTCAATGGGTCACGCGCCGGCAATCACGTTTCCCAACACGCGTTTCCCATGAGTTTGCAAATGATTCAACGGCTCGGAAAGTCGGCCAAAGAATCAGCGTTCCGAACTATCGATTGTTGTTCTTTATCGTCCCCTAGGAAAGAGCATAAATCTGTCCTTTTCGCGTGGCACAACTATGTTACGAGTTTGGTAAGTTGCAAAGAAGACGCGATCGATACTTTCGATCGATGATAACCGTTTTTCCTGGCTCGAAAGTGATTGTTCTCGGGGTAATTAAGGATGCATTAGATAATTAGAAGTTTAAAAAAAGAGGAGCCAGGAATCGATGAGGTTCCATTCGATGCATTGAGAACAAAATGTGTAATACTTTCTGACATCTTAAGTGATTTTGATTCTTTTAAAAATCTTATCAAAATTTTTTATAACATTTTTATAAAAAAAACTATTTTTATAAAGTGACCTCATAAAAACTTTATAAACAAAATTTTATTTATTGCAGAAATTCTTATAGAAAATTTTTTTTAGAAATTTTTGTTTTATAAAACATTAAATAAAGGAAATTTATATTGAGAATAAAAAAACTTACAGAAATTGAAAATTTTCATGAGATTGGAAATTTTTTCATGAAAATATAAAATTTTATAAAAATTTACAATTTTTTATAAAAGTGTCTCTTTTTTAAGAAGTTTTTATAAGGTCACTTTATAAAAAACAGAATTCTTATAAAAAATTCCTGATTTCTATAAAAATGTTGCTTTTTTTATAAAAATCAAAATCACTAGGGATCTATATGGCAAAAAGTAATAGAGTATTGGAAGTTTTACGATATTATTGAAAATTTTATGATTTTTACTTTACTCATTACGATATTATATAGTAACAATTGGTATATCATACGAATTATTGCATATATCCCAGTTTTTGCAATAAAAAATTATAAGAAAAATTAAAATGTTCAGAATGCAAATTGTACTATATGAATTGTATTTTCAATTAAACTTGTGCATATGTAGGAAAAAATGATTTTTTTTGAGCGTAAAGGAAATAATGCACGAATCAGTAGTTGATAAAATTATATAAATTTTATTTATGTAAATTATAATATATAATATTATTAAGATAATAATAAAAATATGGTGAACATTAGGCATAAAAAACTATTGTTTCTAAATATTTCACGATCCAATCTAACATACAAGAAATATTGTTTATATCTTAACTCAAGATATGCGTGTCTAAAAAAAATATTATACATACACTCATTCATCTTGCATTCAGTACACTGAAAAAAAAATCTAGAACTTTTTGGTATATTTATGATCAAAAGTACTAGAACATTGTAAATTTTACAATGTTATTGCGAGATATATACAATATTGTTGCAGATATTATCATTTTCATCTTATTAATTACAATATTGTATAGTAATTACTATTCTTAATAACAATTCTTAAGAATTGTTATATTGTACGAATTATTATTTGTACATCAGTTTTAAATAGATTATTATAATAAAAGTTGAAATAATCAGAATGCAAATTGTACTATATAATTCGAATTTTCTACTGGACTTGTGCACTTGTGAACTTATGCAAAAATTCGTATTTTCTCCCGAACTTTCTACTGAACAATAGTTTAATTATTTTACCTTTCATCAATTTAGTTTTTAGTTCGTAAAATATGATTGTTTATGAACATAAAAGAAATATTGTACGGATCAATATTCGTGAAAATTCATATGATATTGTGAAATTTATATATTTTTATTAATATGTCAATGATTAATAATTACCTACAATACAATGTACTATAAAGTAAAAAAAATATATATAGCAAAAAGAAGTATACATATTTGAATATTGAAAAGAAAATATAATTTTTTTCAAATGTGGATTACTAGAAATTACAATATGATATTGCAGAAGATAAAGTAAAAATATAGTATAAAATGTATTGCATCTTCAAATTTTTTATAACATATTTACTACTGCAATATCATTTGACAATGTTAACAATATAAATAATGATATAACATAAAATGTACTGAGTAACTAGCAAAAAGTAAAATATACTTAATCTGATTGCACAGTACAATATTTAATTGCAATAATTACTTTATTTATTTCTCAGTGTACACACTATTTTATTTCTAAGTATGAATGATCATTCACACTGAGAAAAAAATCTAGTAATTTCTGAATATTTAAATCGTGGAATATACTGTAATTTACAACAAATTACTGGGATTTTATAGTTTTGATATAATTTGTTAATTGTTCTTGTGTATTAAATAAAAATTATTATACTTGTTTCATTTCTTAAGATGTCATTAACATTAGCATTAATAATAAGAAAATTTTGGAAAACTTTCAGTAAATTAGTCCCCCACAGTGAATTTTATTTATTTATTTTTTTTTAATGAACTCGTATGAAAGAACCGTTTTACTAATGATATTATTCCTTACTTATTATTAAATGTAAGATCAGAAATAATGAGCGATAACTGATTTTGAAAATTTTTAAAAACTTGCAAAATTTGACAGTTTGAAACAGTTTTCATTAACTCGATTTGTTGACGAAGTTTTCTAAATTTCAACAGTATCTAAAATTATCAATTATCTTGAAAATTAATCAGTTCATTCTTTCATACATTCGTTGATATTTTTTAAACTTATTAAATAATTAGAAAATTTTGAAAGTTTTGATATTTTTTCAACTCCTGGTTAACAAACTCAAAAAATATAAATATGCACAAATACACTTATTTTATTTTCAAAAACTTAAAATAATAGTAAATAAAAAGGATACTCGTGAAAATCATGGCGAATGACAGCTTGCTCGTGTATAATCGTAACTTTTTATTTAGATGATCTGCAATTGAACAGATGCTTTTTAAGCGAATCCAAAACTAGTGAAAATATGAAGATATGTAATTATTCTTGTCTTTTTTGCAGCCAGTCAATGAAAATTCGACTTGAACTTGGCGTAAGTATCATCTAAAGTACTCGAATTTTGGCCGCGAACATAATTTTTTTAGATTAATTGTTTTTCGCGAGGAAAAATATTTCAAAGCAAAGGTATGCATCAACTCGTTCGCAAATGTCTGAGGTTTCAAATGTGTATTAATTCGATGTTTTTCATTATTTATTTAACGAGAAATCATCGAACGAAAAGTGCGACCGAACTCGGTCGCACCGCCGTTACCAGGGTCTGAGATTTTTCAAGTTTCGAAAATTTTTCTTGAGTATCATCATTTATCATATTCTATTAAACTTTTTTCAGGCACAGAAAATCATTGTTGCTATAAATGCGGTTATTACATAAGTTTTAATTTCACAAATTTTATATAATGTTTTTGGCAATTCATGAGAATCATTGAGTGTATTAAAAAAAACTGTTTTTTCAATTCTTAACAATTTTTACACAATTGAAAATTAGCACTTTTAATAGAATAGATTGAAGTAAAATTTTATACATTATTGTCATATCTTCTGAGTTCCAAAAAGTAACAAAAATTTTCAGATTTCAGGTATAATTCTGATTTCCCAGAATCAAAAAAAAGTTATAGAATAGACCATCAGGAAAAACTATTAATAGCTTAATAAATAAAAACACTAAAACACTAAAATAATCTCTCAAAATCTACTCAAAAACTGCATCACCTCAAAAGCACCGCGAATCAAAACGCACTCGTTGCGACCGGAAACGAAGACGCGGCGGAAGTTGAAAAAACTTTCTTCGGTCCTTTCTTTGCACGATCTGCGTGATTACCTGCACGAGCGACCAGAGAACGCGTACGGCGATGAAAACGGAAATCGAGAGATCTGATATTTTCCTCAATCGAGCACTGACGAAGCGCACATCGCAATAGCGTGATTTTGATCGAACACAAAACAATGAATTAGCTCGTCTTTCGTGTTGTCGTTCAAAACCTGCACTGAGCCAAATATCGAAAGACATTTCGCGTTGATGTCTGGTGCACCTGGGGAAAATCGCGTAGGAGGAGCCGAGGAAAGAGGGGTCCGAGGAATTGCGAAGTGCGTACCCGAGGACCGTGAAGACACGCTTCCAAGAGATCTAAATTTTCTACTTGTACCTCAAGTGTATCAATTGTTTCGATGTTGCAATCTTTCTACATTCAAGACTTTTTGGCATATTGTTCGAAATATCACTCTTCGATAAATAAATATGACATTTTTTGGTCATTCATGTTTGCGGCAACAAGATGTACCAATCATTTATACATCTTCGCATATTCGATGAGTGCAAAGTTTGGGCACGAGCGAAGCGAGTGCGCAATTGCACGAGTTTGAAAATAAAACCCTAGGGAAGTATTCATAAATCCCGGATCACAGGGAAGAAAGTTGCCTGATCCGTGATTTATGAGTGTTTCCGAGGGTTTTATTGATAAATCCCGATGATTTTCTGGGTACTACAAAAAGAGGCTTTTGTTCCCGCATTCCATAGAAATAAAGTGGCCTTTTTTACGGATGCATGGGAAAAAAACTATTATTTTTACGTGTACCTATTTATTATTCTTCTACTTCTTACGTCAAAATTTCTAATTTCATCGCAAATCCTCAATCATCAATGTGTACTATTTTTTTTGTCTTTTGATGGCATAATAGTACATAAATTATTTAAAATATTTATACTATCTACCACAATATTGCACATGCGATTTTAACTGCAATTTCGAGTTGAGGAATTTTTGCTTAGAAGAGCACTATCAATAAAAATAATGCGCGTGGTATTCTTTAGACTATCCAGACGAGGAATTTTCGGCGAGAGCCATTAGGCTACGAAATTCAAACCGGTTAACACACGTATGTCTGACTCCCTATGCTTGCAATGTATTTGCCGTGGTCGAGTTTGAGCGACCGAAGTGAACTAAATTAACAGATGGCGTTCACCATTGGAAGGTTTTAGAGACCCTTAAAATAGAGAGACTGGCCACGAACTGGAAAATGGCGGACTGTAAGAGTGGGTAAGTGCATGCGTGAACTACGAACACAATCAACACAAGTTGCTGTCGCGTTAGGTTAGGTATCGCGCCAATGTCAAAAACATTGAGGCGGCCATTTTCCAGTCTGAACCAATCAGAGTTTGTAGACACAGTGGCCAATCTCTCTATTTTGAGGATCTGTAGTAGGTTTAAAACCGGTAAATCGCCCCTGACGCCTCCGACCGCGGCCTCTCCGTGCACTCCGTCCTCTCGGTTTTGAAGAGCCCGAGAAAGGAGGGTGATCGAGATCACCGAAATCTCGAGATCATCAAGATGAGCGATGATGGTGTGGATGATGAACTGTTTAAAGCTTTGTTCTACATTGTCACGGTTATCACTTATACCAAGCGCCCCAAGTTTTTATTTTCACACGCGAAAATCTTCAACTATTAACAATTTAATCTGACTATTAATCATGAACAGCATGTCAAAATTTATCAAGCATTCATGTTAATGAAGAAAAAATATTAAGAATTTTATCAAATGTGGAATAAATCATCAATTTTTTCAAATTCTTGAAATGTGGGAAACTACATCATTACCGAAAATATAAAATATTTTCGAGAAATTTGGAATATCTGTAATCTTCGTAATATCCGATTTTGTAATGATTTCAGAAATAATAAAACTTATTTCAAATGTTGAAAATTTTAAATGATTTTTGTATCAATAATACTGACCACTTGCCGAATAATATTCAATTCATAATAATATTATTATGGTTCCTATAGTTTCGAGAATTACTAAAATGTATGTCAAACACATTTATGATATATGTGGAACATTTCGCATTATTCGAAGAATATCGTTGAGATTTTGGTGCATCTTGAAAAATCGGTTAAATAAGAAATTACGAAAAATTTTTAATTGGATGATATTTTCGTGGTTTTTTCCAACTGTTTCATA
>JAPYZL010209671.1:0-10421 GCA_030522825.1 Platygaster orseoliae | reverse complement strand
GACTGATTCAAGATTTAGAGAGTAAAGAGCTCCGCGTTTTGCTGTGATTGTCTACTCATTAAATACAATTAAAAAACAGCATTTCTAGTGAAAACAGAACTGGGGTGTGTTAGGTAACACACGACAGAAGTGAAACTTTGCATGCGATTTAAAAAAGCAAAACTGTAAAAACAAATAATACAAAAAAAAAACGAACAAAGAACCAGATACAAGTCAAGGAAAAAAAACTGTTGTTTGTTAAAGAACATACGGCAGAAGTGAAACTTTGCGTTTTATTTAAAAAAGCAAAAGTGTATGAACAAATACGACAACAACAACAACAACAACAACAACAAAAATTGTTATGTGTTAAAGAACACACGGCAGAAGTGAAACTTTGCGTGCGATTTCAAAAATTAAAAGTGTAAAAACAAATACTACAAAAAAAAACGGTTGTGTGTTAAAGAACACACGGCAGAAGTGAAACTTTGCATGCGATTTAAAAAAGCAAAAGTGTGAAAACAAATAATACAAAAAAAAACGAACAAAGAACCAGATACAAGTGAAGGAAAAAAAACTGTTGTGTGTTAAAGAACACACGGCAGAAGTGAAACTTTGCGTGCCATTTTAAAAAACAAAAGTGTAAAAACAAATAGTACAAAGAAAAAAAAAACAAAACAAATAGATACAAATCGAGGAAAACAATACGAGTAAATGAAGAAAACCAAACATCAGTGAATTTGGAGAATCAAAAATTGAAACTCAAATTTAATTTCACATTTTGAATTTTGAATTTCAATTTTTGATTTTTCAAATTCACTGATGTTTGGTTTTCTTCATTTACTCGTATTGTTTTCCTCGATTTGTATCTGTTCGTTTTGTTTTTTTTTTTCTTTGTACTATTTGTTTTTACACTTTTGCTTTTTAAAATCGCACACAAAGTTTCACTTTTTTAAATGTGTCTAGAAGAAAAACATTCAAATAAATTTTAAATTTCTTACAGATTTCTAGTATTTTCGTTTTTTTCTCAGTAATTATAATAATTCTGTTCGTATTTCTTTAATTTTCATATTTTTTTCAGCTAGACGCTGTGTTACTTAAAATTTTACCTAATTTGTAAATATTGATTAATTTTCCGTATTTTAGGCATTTAAAAGACTTTCTAGTACTTCTATAGATTTATCGAATCCCGCAAGATTTTTAGTACTTTTTTGGATGTATAGTAAAACGTTGAATATCGCAATTTGAACTTGATATACAGTAAAAAATACTAAACATACTCTATTTTCCACTTTAGTAAATAACAGTTCTCAATAAACAAGACATGGGAAACTACCTTACATGATCATAATTTCTATATTTTTTCATAAATATTACCAAAAAGTACAGCTACAACTACTGTACTTTATTCCAATGACTACAATACGAATATTTTGAATAATACAATACTGTATATTTTGTAAAATTTACTATATTTCATCTTGATCCCCCATTACTGTATTTTTTAATAAAAACTACTTAATTCAAAAATTTGCTAGAAATCAGTGATATGGTCAGTAACGACCTGAACGAATTTTTAAAATCGATACACAAAAAATTCCAAGAGCGTGTAGCATGCCTGAAAATGTTTAAAAATTTTTTGCTGTCGAACATAATTGACTATGGTCGAATCCTGGACGCGTGCTTGCACGCAATTTGAAGCACCGACACGGAACTCGGGGCTGTTAAATCATAATCGCCTCCTCGCGAAAGTTGCGCCTCAAAAAACGTTATGATGTAATTTCCGAGATTAGCGCATGCATCCTTTTTTCGCAATTGATTCAGTTTTTGCGGCGACTTTGTTTTCATTAGGGCGTTTTCCACGTTAATAATTGCCGTTTCGCTCGAGATTACTGTAATTCAAAGCCTTCTACACGACGCTCGGGCTCGGTGACCGGGCCATAAAATTAATTGTTTGATGAGCGTTGAGCTGAGAAAAAGGTTATGTTGATTCAGCCTAGTCTTTTACGAATTTGATTACGGTACGACACGTGTGTAATTTATATGGAAAATGTTGAATCTGAGTCAGGACTTAATTATCAACATTTCTTTAATTACGAAATATATCAAAAAGCGTTGAAAATAACGTGAAATGTTTCTATGAACAATATCTTTTCTTGGGAGTATGTGAATGATCTTTCTATTGTCGATTCAGCTCGAGTTCGTATCTTTTACTCTCCACTGTAATTAGTTATGATAATAAATGTACCGTTGCACTTCGTCAAATATTCTATCAACGTTGTAGAAAAAAGAAACTGGAGCATCTTCCCGGATGAAGAGAGTCCTTGGCAAAAGATAATTCATGCGAGAATGTCTTAGCATTTTATTTTCTTCGTCTCCTTTTTCTCTTCCTTTCTTGTTGCGCTCCAGTTGCAAAAAACTCGGCTTAGCCGATTTTCTCGCAAGATGCGCATTTTTTTTTCCTTATCGCTGCGGTTTTTTTGCGTATTTATCGTCGAGCAACTTTTTACTTTCACGAGACATCTGGTTTTTGCGTCAATAAGTATAGGGTGGTTAAGAATGAAGGATAATCTCTTCAAAGACGCTTTTGAAGTTGGAGTGGTTTTGAAAAATTTTTTATTAGTAAGATATTTACATTTTGTGACAAAAACTTTGCACAGTCTTATAAATAAGGCTAAACAAAATATTTATGAAATATTCGGAAGAATTTATTCATTATTTACAATAAAACTTTGGATATTTGCGATAAATATTTACGATAAAACTTTATTTATTAGTGGGTTAATCAAAATTAACGATATTTTTTACTTGAAAATCTATTAAAATGTTACAAAATTTTTATGTAATGAAGAGAAATACGAAATACTTGAAGTATTAGAAAAAGACAAAATTCTAACATCAATATGAATGGTGTATATGAAAAATGTTCGACCCTGGACTAAAAAATTTATAAAGCTTTGAAAATCCGAAATTCATAAAATCGAAAAATCTTATGACCAAACCAGATCGTCAAATATTGGAAACCATGAATCCCAAAAGAAAAATTTTTCAACCAATTCAGAATTTTTGATATTTCCAAATTTTATGTTGTTCATGCAATTTTGTAGTATTTTTTGGTATTTTTATAGATTTCTTCTATATATTTCTATGATTCACTTAAAAAATTTCTAGAATTTGATAATAAAGTATTGAAATTTACAGGGGTTTTGAGTTTCCAATGTTTTTAATGGATTTTTAATTTATTTGTAGATTGCTATATAGATTTTTAGAATTTAATGCTCTGAAATTCTAATTTTCATAGATTTCCAGTATTTTTCAAGATTTTCAAGTAAATAAGATCTACGCAGATTTTAAATATTTTATGAATTTTTTTACATTTCGGTACTTTTAAAAGTGTTTTTAGTGTTATTATAGATTTTTATTATTTTTACAGATTTTTATTAACCTTTTTTTAGAATTCGATGGTTGATAATTCCAAGTTATATGAATATTATTTATTTGTTCAGATTTTTAAGAAAACAGTACTTAATAGAATTTTAATCCTTTTTTCAGTATTTAGTGAGTTTTTGAAATTTCTGTATTTTACGTCATTTATAAAACTTTATGATAATTTTCAGTATTTTTATAGATTTCTTGTATTTCTATGATTCACTATACAAATTTTTAATATTCGATGCTAAAGTATTGCAATTTACAACTATTTTGAGATTCTAGTATTTTTTTTAATTCTAATGTATTTGTAGATTGCACTATATATTTCTAGAATTCGATGCTCTAGAATTCTAATTTATATAGATTTCCAATATTTTTAAAGATATCTGGGAAAATTATATCTACGTAGATTTTGAATATCTTATAGTTTTTTTATATTTTCGTACTTTTTAATGTGTTTACAAGATTTTGTAGATTTTTATAGTATTCTTATAAACTTCTAGTATTTTTATAGATTTTTAAACACGTTTTTTCAGAATTCGATGGTCTAGAATTCCAAGTTTTATAGATCGTACGTATTTGTTAAGATTTTTCAGAAAACAGTTCTTTCATACAATTCTAACACTTTTATTATTTTTTCAGTTTATTTATTACTCAAAAAACTTTTTGTTATTTTTATAAATTTCTCTCTCAATTTCAAGAATTTTTCAGAGTTCAAGTTTCTTAGATTTTTAATATTTTCGTAAATTCTGTTTTTTTTTTTATTAATCACTTGGTCAAAAAAATTTCTGGAATTTATTTTTTCTTCGTAATCCTCGCTAATTAAATATAATTTTTATTGTTCTGAAACTCAGGCGCGTACGCAGAAAATTTTTTTTGGGGGGGGGGTGCGTTGAATTTAATTTTTACTTCTGTGAACGATTTTGAAAACTCTTCAAAAATTTCACAGTTTTTCGACATTTCGGGGGGGGGGGGGGTGAGTGGTTTGAACCCTCACCCCCTCCCTGCGTACGCCCCTGCTGAAACCAGTTATTTTTGAGTTATTTAAATTAAAAATCTTTAATTTTATTCAAATTCGAGAACTGATAGAGATTTTTATTATTATTTATAATTATTATAATATCATATATTATGTACAATTTTATTGTATTATATTTTATATTATATTATATAATATTTTATAATATTATAGATTATTATTATTATTATTATTATATTCAATAACCTTTTGTTACGTCCTATAGATTTCAGTACGTACATTTTTAATAATTTTCACCCATTTTCATTAATTTTTAAACATTACTATTCTTAACTGAACGAGTCATTTTATTCTTGTTTGTATTTTCATTGATTTTAAAGTTCATTGTTCTTTTTTATTTTCATTTTAACATGAAATAAAAATTAAGTTCACCCTAATTTTAAAATCCTCTCCTTTTTATTTTTCGTAGCATAAATAAATTGTTGGGAATTTCTATTGATTTCAAGACAAAATATAAATTTTTAAAAAAGGGTCAAAATATTTACAGTTAAAAAATTCATTTACCTACATATTTTGTTTATCCCTAGTTATAACACTAAATAACACACCAATTAATTCAAATTCTTTGTCAAAAAATAAAGTTAACTACTTTCTTTAATAAGTTCATCTTTTTCTCTGTTTAATTAATAGCTGTAAGATTTTTTTCCTTGTTCGATTCTGAAGCAAAAATTTGAAGTTGATTGCTGGGAACACGGCAGCGTGAATTCCCTGGTGCAGAAAACCGGGAACCATCGGAACTCTGGAATGGAGCAGGGAAAAATAAGAAGGGGATTATCATAACTTAAATTGCGAATGCAAAGATATCGAAAGTGTTGCTCAAAGCGCGACGCGACGGGCCCAAAACTGGTTCTTCAATCTTGGTTTATAAGAAAGATATTATTTTTACGGGGCATCGAAAATAACGAGATGTCTGTTTCAAACTCCAACCTGGACGGTGGTTATATTTACACCGCTATATCGCTGCTTGTTTCGAGTTTGTTTTCGCCTTGTCGATTTCAAATTTATCACCAACGTCTTTTGATTTTGTTTTGCTGTAACTTTTCTTCAATTTACGTTACTTCCACGAGTAATTTTAAAGATTTTTAGAATGGCATGAATTTTATTTAACTTAACTTCCCACAGGTGTAAAAGAAAAATCCTCTGCAATTCGCGAAATCTTCGATATTGCATCGATTAACATTATCTTTTTTTAAAATAAAGGTACGTGTGTATTGTCCCCAGAAACAATGGCATCGTGTATCATTGTTGTCTCTGCAGACGGCGCCTTATTTTTATAGCCGCCGCCGGTTTCGTGTAATGATGACGAGCCCGCTGCTGAATGAATAAACGGTGCAGCGATCATTTGGACGCGCGCGAACCACGAGCTTTCGTTTGGGCCTCCATCGGGTCATACGTGACCGGACGCGCATCAGGAAGTTCGCGTCGGAGGGGAAAAAGCATTGACCCGAACCTCCTCCGCGTGGACAAAAGTTCCGTGGAGCCGAAACCGGATTTTTCAGCGTAACGCGTGTTCATGCACAGATAGCATGAAAAGCAAATAAATTTTCTAATGAAGAATTCATTAATCTGAAATACAAACTTTGAACTACATTTAAAAAAACTGAAAAATACTGGAACGCTGCCCACAAAAAAATATTTCGTGATTCGTTAAAACTGGATCACACTGAACCGATAAATAATTACATCACTGACTGCACTTAATGTACTTTGTCCATTGTATGGCTCCACTTTATGAAGAGATTTGTATTTGGCCATCGCAATTTAACAAGGAATTTCAAGGATCATTCTTTTTTGCATTTCAGATGCGTGGTTGGAATGGCAGAAAAGACGCACGATGCGTCTGCACGTGGCGACGTCGCACGTACCAAAGGGATTTTGGATGAAGTAAGTTTTTGCTGATTTGTCAATAGTGGAAGGTTAATGATTTTCTATTTATTTAAATCTTTCTAAAATGACAAAAATTCTGACTAGAACCCAAAAAGTACATATTTTTATGTCAGGTTTTATTCTTGGCATATTCGAAATTTTCTTATTTTTTTTAACCAGGTTATGTCTCGAAGCAACAAAAAATTTTCCGAACGCAAGTTGGTAAACATCAAGTAGAAAAATCTGTATATATGGAGTCTGGGCCGTTCACTGCATGCGCCCATAAATTGCCATAAATAACATCGCTCGCTTATTTTTCCAACAGATGTTGAATAAGTAGCGTAGGCACTGTATAATTTTCAACAACTTGTAATGTCTTAGAACGCGAACCCCGTTGCTTTGTACACGATCTCACATGTGTTTCCAAGCTGAAATGTGTGAGTGGTAAGATAAAGTTATCTCGGAAGTTTATTTCGTTATTTTCCAAGTGCAAAATTACGTTAGTTTTTAAATAACTCGAACAATAAAAAATAACAGTGAAATATTCGTTTCCAGTTTATTCAGTAAATGTTTGAAAAACTGGGATGAAAGAGTTTTTCCATAGCAAAGTGGCTATCATAGTGTTATATATGACTATAAGATTTGCATACGTCTTTTTTGTGACCCAGTATTTTTCCATACATTTTCCTAAAGTTTTCGACGAATGCGTTTCAGACTTCAACTATCATACTCGTTAAAAATCTAGACGATAAGTTCTACATTGCAATGCATTTCAGATTTCAACTATCGTTATAAATTGTACTCGTTAAAAGTCTAGACGATAAGTTCTATATTATGTTTCAGATTTCAACTGTCGTACTCATTAAAAGTCTAGACGATAACTTTTATCAATACCGAACTGTATAAAAGGAGGTGTTCTCAAGCACACAAGAGCAGATTCTGTCAGTATTTCGACGACTCGACATTGTCCATAAATTATTGGTCCTGAATGAAAACCGATCACTTCAAGCGCACTTCCTTGAGTTTCTCTTTGTACCTCAACAAAAGTATATGTGACTTGGAATCAGGAAATAGGGTTTGAGAAGAAAAGCCGTAAAGCTCATATTATCTTTACGCTCTGGGTAAATGTAGGCCTTACGGTTTTTTCCCTCAAACCCTATTTCCTGATTCCAAGTCACATATAACAATAGAAATAGAATCATCGAATCATTTTACAAAAGATTTCTTCAAAGATTTTGAATGTCAACATTACAATATTTTGGATAAAAAGCATCAAAGAAAAACCATTTAAACATTTAAAAAACAGAATCAGATAACCCTAGTAATTTTGAAGAGATACTACCTTCTTCCTTATCTTATAAGAAGACCTTACAGGAAGGTTTCAGTAGTATTGCTAGTGAATCATTTTTTTAATCAAACTGTTTTTGTCGTACTTTTTTTTAAAAATCAACCCATAAATTCCCTGAAACGTGAAAAAACCTAGGAAACTTCACTGATCCGCGATAAATTTGAAAAAAAGTCCCACGTCACCCATTTCTCGTGATTAGATCAGTCTTGGCTTTTTTCCATCTCGAGCTAGACGAGTTACGACCGAGTTGGAACTAGTTTGAAACGGTTCAGCTTGTACATTGGTTCCCTCCTGTGCAAATACAATTGTTTTTGTTCGAACAACGCGGCGCGATGCCGTTAATTGCCCGGGTTCGAGTACCTCCTAAGGGTAATTTCGTGAAAGCACGCGAGGCCCGACTCATGCGTTTGTTCCTGGGGCGACTTCGGGGAAGACGCGACGATGACTTATTGTTATCAGCTTACGTTTATTGTCCCCATTAATTCACCTGTCCCTATATGTCCCGAGGACCAAGAAGGGCTAATTTATAAAACACCTTTCGTAGTATTGTCCATTAATTGTTTCATTCGTCTCGATGCAAGAAGAATTATTCATACGAAGTCGATTCCTTCCTTGGGAATTCAATCCTCCCAAAGTTTTTTGTTTCATTTGCAGATAATAAGTCCCACTGAAAAGATTTGGAAGTTTTATTCATTGTTTTTTTATTTATTGCATATTATAAGTTTTTTTATTATTTTATATATTTTATTTAGTATTTTTATTTATTTTATTAAGTATAATTTATTTATTATTAAGTTTTATTTTATTCATCATTTGATTTAGTTTATCTGTCGCATATTATTGGTTTTTTTATTATTAGTTTTTATTTATTGCAAATTTCGTCATTTTTGTTTTATTTCTTACGAATTAAGATCTGTAGAATAGAAATTATAATTAGTCTATGTTTTTCAGTTGATGTAATATGATATTTTCTGAATTTTACGAAAACATTTTTTTTTGGGGGGGGGGGATGTTTATCGAAAAAAGATATACGTATTTCCTTCAGGATTTTATAATTTGTAATCCTTGAAAATGGGGTTATAAGAGAACGATTTTCCAATTTTTTCGGGGTCCAAAGTTGCATATTTTTTCATGTTCGTATTAGATGTAACGAAATTCAGTTTATGTGATTTTTAAGTAACTGAGTTTAAGACTTTTTTTTGTGATGCTCCAAGTTTTTTTAAACAACTTAACGGATTTTCTGAATTTTTTATGGATTTCTATACATCATCAACTTTTTTAAGATTTTTGAGAAAATTATAGTATCAAGTATTTAATGCTAGTGGAATAAATTATTTATAAAATAATAATTATTTGTTATTCATGATTTTCATTATCATTTTTATTACTTTTAAAGTGTTTTATTATACATTGTGTATAGTCTAACATTCATTTCAGAAAAAATTCTTCTGAAGTTAGAATGATTGTTATTTTGAGATAGAAAAACTAAAAATTCTGAATTGAATTTGAATTTTACTGACTTTTTGATTTAGTAGTGATATTTTTAATCATTATTATTTTTTTTTTTATTATCATTTTCACCTATTTTTTGTGAATTAATGTTGTTAAGAAAATTTTCTTCGTATAAAGATTTAAGGGGTCATGCACATAATATGACACACAATTTTTAGTCATTTTTGACCCCCCCCCCCGTCCTCCCATGTCACACATCGTCACAAATCTTCGACCCCCCCCCTGCCCCTTGACGTCACGTCACACGTCTTCTTCTACCACATTTTTACTAATCACGAAAATCATCTAGTTTTTTTAAAGCTGCTATTTATTTATTTGTAATCAGATTCGCCTAATGAAATATTTTATATAAAAATTTATCAATTTTCATGAAAATCATTTTTTACATTTATAAAATCACCAAGTCTTGCGTCTTGGCCAAGACAAAAGGGGTTATATACCTTTTTCTGGAGAGAAATAGAGGGTTTTTATTTATTTTATTCGAATCATGTTACCATAGTTCTATTGAAATACGATATAAAAGTCCATAAAGTACATCTCTTTTTGTGTTATCGTATAAAACTTCAAGTGAAAATCGGGAAAATTGTGGAAGGTACACTTCTTGCCACAGAACTCCTTTAAAAAAAAAATGCTTTCGCGGTGAGCACGATATCTCGCTAACCACTACATCAATCAATTTGAAATTTGAAGCAGTTGTTTGTACCTACAATAGCTATAGCTTGAACAAAGGAATTTTTTTTTGATACATCCTTCTACTTTTTTCAGGCGGAAAACTCAATTTTTCAAATTTATAAAATCAACTTTTTTAGAAAAAATATTACTGTAACTGTGAAAGAATTTTTTTGCAAAACCCTTCGTTCAGGCTCTAGCTATTGTAAGTACAAACAACTTCTCCAAATTTTAAATTGATCGATGTAGTGGTTAGCGAAATATCGTGCTCACCACGATGGCATTTTTTTAAAAGAAGTTCTGCGGCAAGGAGTGTACCTTCTCCAATTTTTCGAATTTTCACTCGAAATTTTATACAAAAACTTTATTAAATATGTACTGTATGAAACTTTTTATTGCATTTGAGTAAAACTATGGTAACATGATTGAAAAAAATAAATAAAAACAATGTATTTTCCTAGAGAGAATGATATATAACCTCTGAAGCAAGATCATAAACCAGAATCTTGTTAACACTTGGCCGTGAACACGGCAAAATTGTTTACAAAAATTCTATTAATAACAATTCGATTATAA
>JAPYZL010209633.1:0-11261 GCA_030522825.1 Platygaster orseoliae | reverse complement strand
AATAGCTGGAGCCGAAAATAAGAAATTAGTATTTTTCAGCAGCCTTTAATGAGCCTTTTAATAATCCATAGCGAAAAGTCCGATTTTGTCATTGTAAATAGTTTTTCCACTATGCTCTGTATACGTGCTTCGCGCACGCGGTGTTCAGTCCAATTTTTATATTGAAGAAATTAAGTTATCTTTTAGCGAATGATATTTTTTTGGAGCCTTTAATAAGCCTTTAATTATTATGCTAATTTCATTTTCGTAATTGTTGTGGAAACTACTTTTTCGAGCATGTTCTGCTAGCTCTACGTTAAGCTGGCAGAACATGCATTTCCCGGAAAACAGCTTGAGCCGAAAATTTCAAATTTTGGCATTTAATTAGCCTTTAATCAGCCTTTAATTCTCGAATAATTTTTTTTTGATTCTGCTGACTTTGCTCTTCCAGCTTTAGGGACGTTTTTATCACTAGGTTTTTTCTATTTCAACAAATAAAATTGTTTTTCTGGTCATAAATAAATATATTATATGATAACATTATTTATTCTTATATAAATTTAAAAAAATATATCTAAAGACAGTGCAATTGTCAGGATAGAAAAAAATACAATTTTTACTTTTCTAAACTTCCTTTCAAGTTTATTCCAAGCCTGAAAGTTATATTATCTTCTCCCCAAATGTGACTTTTGACGTAGAACTACGTCTTTCTCCGTGTATTGGTATAGTAGGAGGGTGAAAAGCTATGCACCTGCAACGAAATTTGGGCCTCATGCAACGGCAACGTTGCCGTTGCATAAGACCCAATTTTCGTAAGGCCCATAATATTTTCGGCTTTATGGATTGGGTCCCAAGTAGTGAGTTCCAAAATCTAGGTTACCAATTTATCAGTCCCAATTCACAAGGCCCAAATTATTTTTGGGCCTTCTGGATTGGGCCCAAATAGTGAATCCCAATTTATCAGTCCCAAATTATTTTTGGGCCTTCTGGATTTGGCCCACATAGTGAACCTCAAATTTCAGGTTCCCAATTTATCAGTCCCAAATTATTTTTGGACCTTCTGGATCAGGCCCAAATAGTGAATCCAAAATTTCAGATTCCCAATATATCCGACCCAAATACACAAGGCCCAAATTATTTTTGGGCCTTCTGGATTGGGCCCCAACAGTGAGTCCCAAATTTCAGGTTCCAAATTTATAAGGCCCAAAAATAATTTGGGCCTCGTGAATTTAGGACCCATTAATTGGGCCATAGATTACAAGGCCTGATTTAAGTTAATTGAATTTAATTAAATTTAATTGGTGGAAATATTTTTTAACATAAAACTTGTCACTTGTTGACGTAGTTCTATGTAACGGCACAGACTTTCTGTGCCTTCGCCTAAGTTTTTCAAACCCAAAATTCTACCTGTTGAATATGTTGAATTTTCGTCGGATTTTCAATCCTATTGCTTTTTTTTCTGTCAGGTACACATGGTCAATGAACGACTTCGAGGTCGGATGCCCTTTGGGTCGAGGAAAATTTGGACGTGTATACTTGGCCCGAGAAAAAAGGACACACCATATGATAGCTTTGAAAACGCTCTACAAAGTCGAACTCGTAAAAGGCCGAGTCGAAAAGCAAGCATTGCGAGAAATCGAAATTCAGTCCCATTTGAAGTGAGCCAACCCCATTTTCCATTGAAGAGTCACTGTGTTTAATCGAGTTTTTTATTTTCAATGCACTTTTCTTGCAGTCACCCTAATATTCTCAAATTATTTACGTTCTTTCACGATGCAAAAAAAATATACCTCGTCTTGGAATTCGCTCCAGGAGGTGAACTTTACAAAGAACTGAAGCGCCAACCTTACGGACGATTCAACGAGCATTAGTAAGAAATATTTATACACTATTTGCATAATTTTAACTTATTAACTAAAGCATAATTATTTCGAATTATATTTCTCATCGCATTTGCTGTAAAATTAAGCTTGGAACAAAATTCCAGAAATAAAAGGATTAAAAATGATGATAGATACAGACTGAATTAATTACTGAAAAACAGACATTTCAACATTATAAAAATGTGTTATTTTGGTACTTTGGGGGAAATTTGTTAAAATTAATATTAGGGGCCATACATATAATATGTCACAGACTTTTAAGCCGTTTTTGACCCCTCCCTTATGTCACACTCAGTCACATACATTTAGACCCCCCTCCACACACACACACAAACGTCACGTCACTCTTGCGAAATGTCTGTTTTTGAAGAATCATTTATAATTATTCACAAATATGAAAGAGTAAATAAAAAATAGTTTTGCTGACTCCAAAACTATAATCGATATTTTAGGAGAATTTTTCTTCAACTAAATTCTTATTTTATCAATGTTTGGCTAGAATAATGTATAAAATAACAATTTGAAAAAGTGTACCATTACAGAGATTTATGAAAAATAAAAGAATCTACTAAAACTCTAAAAATCTAAAAAATGTTGGGTCCTGGAGCACAATTATGATTGTAAAAATCTAGATAGACATTAATAGAAATACCAAAAAATCTTTTGAATCATACAAAACCTGAAGAAATACCAAAAGTAATGAAGTTCTATGAAAAAACTGTTTTCTGAAAAATCTGAAGAAACGCCTTACAATATCTGAAACTACGTATTTTTGAGCTTAAAATTATGAAAAACGTATGAAGCAATATAAAAAAGTACCAACAAACAATACAGTATGTATTTTATGAATACTAAAAAAAAATTAATAGACATCTTTAAAATACCAATAATCATGAAAATGTAATTTTCCCAGACATTTATAAAAATACTGAAAATCTATCCAAGTTCGGATTGTAAAGTAACGCATTCCAGAAATCTATGTAACAATCTGCAAAATACTTGAAATCTAAAAAAATTGCTAGAAAATCCTTTACAGTTTGATATATGCTAAAAAACATATAAGAAATACTAGGAATCGTTCAATACTCAATAACTATGTAAAGATAATTTTCTCACAAATTTATATAAACTCGAATCCTAGAACATGTAGTTCTTGGAATACTTATAAATATACGAAAAAAAAGTACTGAGAATGCATAGAAAAAATACTGTTTTTCAAAATATAAGTTGAAGTAATCACAATCGTTGAATTTTTAATACTGTAGCATCACATTCTAGAAATCTATAGAGCAATCTATATAAATTCTCGACATCTACAAAAATACCAGAAAAAAAAAACATTTCATGAATAGCATACAATACGAAAATTCTAGGAACCCATGAAATGCTTAAAATCATGTCTCTGAAGTTCCAAACGTTTAAAAATAAAAAAAAATGCTCTATCATTCCTAGTTATAAAATAAATTCATAAATATTGATATTTGACAAATATTATTTAACGTTTCTTAATATTTTGAATTTTTAACATAGGTGAAAAAGAAAAATAATTTTTTTTTGTTTTCGTTTATTTCATAAATGTTTGGAACTTGAGGCACGTTTAAAATCTGCCTAGTATGATTTTCTCGAGTCACAACATCCTGAAGTAAATATATATTTTCTTGGAAATCCCTTCTGAAAATCTCATCTGCCTACGCTTCTAACATAATCACACATATATTCAAACAAACAATATTCCAAAATAGTACATTAAAAATGAACGAAAATCATTGAAAACATGGTATAACACTGTTTTCAATTTGCAAAACTAAAGAGGATAAATGGGCTAAATCATGGAACAAATAAAACTTATGAATTTACAGCATATGCAAAAATGTGTGACGTAACGCGACAGCTGCCCCCTCCCTCCCCCTATGTCACACTTCGTGACAAATTGCTGACCTCCCCTCCCTGAACGCGTGACGTATTAAGGTGCCATTACATGCTAGCGTCAGCGTCAACGTCAACGACAACGTCGATGCGTAGATCGTACTGCGCTGAAGTTGTCGCCGGCAAGAGTCGACGCACAAAAGATGCGCCTTGATACAAGCAGCTGAACAATATTTTTGTAAACATAACCTACTTTAAAATTACTGCAAATTACTGTGAATAATAAATTTGCAGGGATTTGATGTTGAAAAATTGCCGGAAAACCAATTTAAAAATACTGCAAATTACTGTGAATCATAAATTTGCAAGGATCGGATGTTAAAAAATTTTCGGAAAAACAATAACATAACCTCAATCACAGTCATATGACATTTAAGTTATGCTTTCGCATTTGACATTTCAGACAACGCATGCGTCACGGTTTTAGACCATATAGTACATGGACTACACACATGAGACAAGTTGTTATGTCCAACCCCATAGCAGCAATACAATTGTCTGCTGCAGTGCTGCCAACTGCTGCACACAATTGTATTGCTGCTATAGGGTTGGACATAACAACTTGTCTCATGTGTGCATCACGATTTCTCGGTACCCGACGAGTGGTCCATGTACTATATGGTCTCAGGTCACGGTCGACGTTGCTGTTGACGTTGACGTTGACGCTACCATGTAATGGCAACTTTATGTGAACGACTCTTTATGATAGCTAATGATAAAGTTTTTTAAAGTTTTTTTTAATGAATTTTCAGAATTTTTTTCAACTTTCACTACCAAGAATAAAGTACGCTTTATTCATTGTTGCAATTTCAACCATTTATTATAACAGAAAAAAGTTAGAATTTTGAAAATTCCAAAATATCGAAGTCACAAATTTAATCTTTTTGCATCCAAAATTTTGATACTTCATTAGTTGATTCTATACCTTTTAATATTTTGCATTTTCGCATATTTTGCAGTAAAGAAATTTCTTCATTAATCAATACTGAAGTATACAAATGCAGTCAATTCGATTTTTAATGCAAAATAATAACAATTTTTAAAATTTTTTACCTAAATTATCAAAATCACACATTTTTTTGATCTTGAAATTTTCATATAACTATAACTACTGTTAGTTTTTTATGTTTTTCCTTTTTTTTACATTTATTTTGTTATAAGATCGATGAAAATATAGCCAAAAAAATTCATGAGATCTGAGGTTCAAAATAATTGTCAATTAGTTTGTATCAGTATGGTGTATTTTTCTATTTGAAAATCCCTATTTTTTTTTTTTAATTGTTCAGTACAAATTTGAAATTTTGTTCTATTCTCACATTTCGTCATCAAGATTACAATCCAGAAATTGTAAAAATTAAATAAAAAGTTGAAATATTTTTGTGAATAACCATGTAAATTCGTTTCTAGCTCAGCAAAATACACTTATCAAGTGGCCGATGCCCTGGAATATTGTCATGAAAATAGTGTCATTCATCGAGACATAAAACCAGAAAATTTGCTTCTGACAGAGTCTGGTGGCGATATCAAATTGGCTGACTTTGGATGGTCTGTCCATGCTCCATCTCTACAGTAAGCATTATTATTTTTATCTCTTAAAAGTTAACAAACACTTCAGGATGCATTTCATTAAATTCTTTATATTGATTTGAAACTTGATTTTCATTTGCAGAAAAGATTTCAAATCCTTTTTTTTCCCTTTTCCCTCTCCTTTTGAAGTAGAAGTACGTTTTTTTCCGCGTTTTGGTTTAGTAGGTGGCTAAAAAGCTATGCACCTGCAACGAAATTTGGGCCTTATGGATTTGGCCCCAAGTAGTGAGTCCCAAAATCCAGGTTCCCAATTTATGAGTTCCAAATTCACAAGGCCCAATAGTGAATCCCAAATTTCAGGTTCCCACTTTATCAGTCCCAAATTATTTTTGGGCCTTCTGGATTGGGCCTCAAGTAGTGAGTCCCAAATTTCAGGTTCCCAATTTATCAGTCCCAAATTCACAAGGCCCAAATTATTTTTGGTCCTTCTGGATTGGGCCCAAATAGTGAATCCCAAATTTCAGGTTCCCAATTGATCAGTCCCAAATTATTTTTGGGCCTTCTGGATTGGGCCCCAACGGTGAGTCCCAAATTTCAGGTTCCCAATTGATCAGTTCCAAATTCAAAAGGCCCAAATTATTTTTGGTCCTTCTGAATTGGGCCCAAATAGTGAATCCCAAATTTATGGTTCCTAATTGATCAGTTCCAAATTATTTTGGGCCTTCTGGATTGGGCTCAAATAGTGAATCCCAAATTTCAGATTCCCAATATATCAGACCCAAATTATTTTTGAGCCTTCTGGATTGGGCCCCAACGGTGAGTCCCAAATTTCAGGTTCCCAATTTATCAGTTCCAAATTCAAAAGGCCCAAATTATTTTTGGTCCTTCTGAATTGGGCCCAAATAGTGAATCCCAAATTTATGGTTCCTAATTGATCAGTTCAAAATTATTTTGGGCCTTCTGGATTGGGCTCAAATAGTGAATCCCGAATTTCAGATTCCCAATATATCATACCCAAATTATTTTTGGGCCTTCTGGATTGGGCCCCAACGGTGAGTTCCAAATTTCAGGTTCCCAATTTATCAGGTCCAAAAATAATTTGGGACTTATTAATTGGGCCATAGATTACAAGGCCTGACTTGAGTTAATTGAATTTAATTAAATTTAATTGGTGGAGGTATTTTTTGAGATAAAACTTGTCACTTGTTGACGTAGTTCTACATAACGGCACAGACTTTCTATGCCTTCATTTAAGTTTTTAATAGCAGAATAACCATTTTTTTTTTCGAAAATGAGCTAGTTAATGCATAACAGATTCCAAGGTGATTTTTTCAAATTTTTCTAGTCGCCATACAATGTGCGGAACGTTGGATTATTTGCCTCCGGAAATGGTGCAAGGAGAATCGTACAACGAGCACGTCGATCACTGGTGTTTGGGAATTTTGTGCTACGAGTTCCTGGTTGGTAAACCGCCTTTCCTCAGCGACTCCTCGGAAGAAACATATAAAAAAATAAAAAACGTGGATATCAAATGGCCGTCGCTTATCACCCTCGGGGCGAAAGATCTTATTTCAAGGGTATGGTTTAGAAAAATGTTGTACCTACTGAAAATGATCATGAACTAGTTAAAAAATTACACCTCACTGATATCGACTTATTTAAAAATACTTAAGTAAAGTAAAAGTAAAAAAGATTTACATTTTGTGTAACTTAAATTTTCACCATTTTTCGATCATATTTTTAATCCAGAAATTGTAAAAATTGAAATCCTTGTTATTGCAACTAAAGCTTTTCAAAAATTCAGAAAATAGTCATTCAATCGATAGATTTTTGATAGAAAAATGATCAATATCTTTTTCTTCAACCTCTTTTTTCTATATAGATTTTGAAAAACAATCAGAAAGTGAATTCGATTCCCAGTATTCAAAAATTAACCAAAACAAGAAGCAACTAAAAAATTTTGAAATTTGATTTTTCAGCTCATACGAAAATCTGGATCGCAGAGAATATCGATGCATGATGTTAAAAGGCATTCCTGGATCCAAGAACACATGAACAAGAAACCTATCACGTACGCGAAAAAATGATGAGAAAGTCATCGATCGTGCAGTTTCATCGTCTTTATCTCCTTTTTTTCTTAGTTGTAATAAAATATCAATTTTAGTATAAGATAAATTTTGAAAAATTATTCAACTTCTAACACTACGTTTAAATTTATATACGCATAAACATTTAAATATATTTTTTTTCTGCAGAAAATTCAAACAGTCATTAATCTTGAAAACATGTGAAAAGAACTTCAAATCAGAATAATTGGTCAAAAAACATAGAAGTGGCTTAAAATTATTTAAATAAATTACTTGATTCACCAGTTTTATAATGGGAGCCATTTTCAAAGTCTAGTAAAAGAATTTCTCATTATCTTTGGTCACTCACATTATAATTTGCGACTATATCACTTCATAGAAGTATATTACGTTGAATTAATCTATGTTTAAGTCTTTCATAATTTTGTACTGAAGTTTTTTGTATAAAAATTCTGAAAATTGAATTAATCGATCAGTTTTTTTCCTAATTTATACGTCCCTATTTGAAACATGCAATCATGAAATCTTTTTGAAGCAGAGAAAACATGTTTGAACTTTGAAATTCTGTATTTATCGATTAAAAATCTCATTTCAGGAGAATTTTGAGAAATGGAATAAAATTGAATACAATTCATCATTGCTAAAATTTTTTTCAATTTCTATATAGTTTTCGGGAAATCCTCCAAAATAGTCCTGGAAAATCAAAATTTAATGTGAAAAAAGAAAAATGTTACAAATATCTTGAATAACATTATAAACATCCATGAATTGCAGAACTTTGATGAATTTTTGAATGCTAATCAAGTAAGGAACAAAATATGTGACGCGCCACGAAGAAAGGAACCTAAGAGGCATCTGACATAAGGGCTATTATCTGCTTATTTTGAATAAGAAAATGACTCTAACATAAAATGCCTCTTAGGTCCCTTTCTTCGAAGCACGTCACATAATTACGTTAATTCCGAAAATAATAATTCAAATAATTACAGGTAGTTCATTGATTAAATTCGAAGTAATAAAATTATGGTTGAGCGTTATGTTGCACTGTTGAATTTTTTTTGAATCTTTGAATGCCAGCAAAAAAATAGTATGCGGAAAAAAATTTTTTCAAAAGTTATTTTTCATTTTATTTTGATGAGATTGCAGTCTTATGATAATTTCGATTCCGGGTCATTTTCCCAAATCAAAGTTCTCGAAAAGTCATTTCCCCGAATGACCATTTTCCCGAAATGTCATTATTCCGAACGTATTATTTCCCGAAAGTATTTTTCCCCGAGCGACAATTTTCCCGAAAGTCTTAATTTCCGAATTTCGGTTAGAATTTCACTTTTATTTCAATTGTACCTATACATTTATGAATTTCATAAGAAGAGTCTTCAATAAAAACAGTAATGATAAAAGTTTAAAATTTAAAAATTGTAAATTTTATTTTATTTCAAATTTAAAAAATTTTTAATTTAAATTTCATTTTAAATTAATTTCAAAATTTTATTCATTAATTAAAAATTTTTATTACAATTTTTAAATTTAAAAATCGTAAACGCGTAACCATGGCATTTCTAGACATTAGGTTGATAGGAAAATTTCCCGTTCGGGACAATTAAAAACCCTTCGAGAAAACGGATTCGGGAAAAAGACCGTTCGGGAAAATGGCCGTTCGAAAAAAGACCTTTCGGGAAAATGGTCGGCAACGGATATTTTGTGCCTTTTTTTTCATTTGCTTCTTTCAGTTTGTAAAATGAGGAAGCGGGCAGGTTTATAGGTATAAAGTATCATAACACTACAATCTTATAATAAAATGAAAAATAATTAAAAAAATTTTTTTTGTCTATATTTAATGCATATAAACCCTCTTTTTATGCCTAAGAGAGTTCTTGAGAGATATCTCTCATGAAATCTTGTCAGGGTATATGGACAACCCCTTATACAGGGATAATATTTTCCCCACGATGTAAGAAAAAAAAATTTCGCGTAAGTGTACCCTAAAATAGTAATGGGCGACACCGCATTGTGTCGTTTTCTCGCTTGTTATAGCTATCGTTTAACGAGAGACAGAAGCTAATAGAATCGGAATTGTACCAGGCGCGTATGCAGGAAAAATTTTCAGGGGGAGGGGGGTTTGTTGAATTCAATTTTTACTTCCATGAACGATTTTTAAAAGTATTCAAAAATTTCACAATTTTTCGACATTTCGGAGAGGGCGGGTTTGAACCCCCAATCCCCTCCCCTGCGTACGCCCTTGAATTGCGCATCTCTACCCTAAAACTCACGTTATTTACGATTCTACGAGTTATACGTGAGTAATTTTTTTTCATCGATTTTCTTTTAGACTAACAACAAAAAGTTTTTCTAATACAATTGCAAATAAACTGACAAACAAAATTCTGAAGCCTATTTTTATCAAATAAAAAAAATAAAAAGAACCAGCAGAAAAATTACGTTTCAAAATGACTTCCGGTTCCGCCATCTTCCGGCGCCTCTTAATCTACCAATCACAAACGAACAGCTGATTCGCTAAAACACATAGGCTTACGCAAATTCCAACAAACAACGCAACGTCAAACGGAGAAAAAAATAAACCTGCCATTTTCAAAAATTCGTTGTTTTCGGTGATTCGTATAGAAAGTTAGTGGAGAAAAGTGCGATTTTGAAACTTGAGGCAACGCGAAACGTGAATCGAAAATTGGGCGGTGGCGCATTATTGTCGACGCAATAATAACACACATCTGTTCCGGTCATTGAAAAATGTCCACGTATGTACCGTTAACAGATCGGGAGCCGAATATTTGTGAATGAAGAATTTAGGATTTCCAAGAATTTCAAGTATGAGGAAGGCACTGCTCCTGCTTTTGGTCGTGTTCGTCGTCTTCGCGGGCGCGGATAAGAAAAAACCTGAAGGTAACTCGAAAACATCACATCACGAAAATTCACGTTGAACGCGTGATTTCTCGGGGAAAAAAGTTATAACACCACAATTGAAATATATGAAAGTTAACATTACACAGTTCAATAAAATCAGGTTTACCAGATTGGTCGGTTCAAAATCCGGAACACTTGAAAGAGAAGAAAAAAAAAAAGATCATTGACTACATTTTGATTTTGTTTCATCCTTATTGATTAAAATGTAATTTTTTATGGATACCGATGAAATGAAAAGTAGTCAATGAGCTTTTTTCTTTTTTTTAGCTCTTTCAAGTCACGAAACTCAGGCAAAAACGAGAGGACTGTTGGCGGACTATAGGAGGACTATAAATCGTCCTACTATAATCCTCCAGGACGATGTGAAAACTATGTTTTTTTTTTTAAATCTCAGTCTTGTATGACGAAGTAGCACTTCTTGGTATAAAAACATTGATAATTTATTAACTGTGTAGAATTATTAAACAATGGTAACGTTTTTTTTTTGTTTCAAAAAGAGAAAAATTAAAAAGCGACTCAAAATATACGAGTATCAACAATAGAAAACTATTCAGTCGGTAAAAAAACACGTCTGATTTATTTAAAAAAAATGCAATATCATATAAATATCAACATAATTAATAACTCACTTATTTTAGTAGTGAATCACACACAAAAGCAAAAGGAATTTTCTGAGATTACAAAATTTGAAAAGAAATTTCATCACATATATAAGTTTCGTTGGTTTCACCGATTTCTCTTTAATTTCGTGAATAAATAGAGAAATTGGTGTTAAAATGCAAATATTTTTCCATTTTTGGCTGAAAATCAATTTTATTCAAGAGTTTATATTTTCGATTTCGCTGTCAAGTTTGGAGTGATCTCACTTTTGTAAAAAACTTTGTTAAAATTCTTATTTTTCATTGGAAAATTTGTGGACGTCAGTCATTTTTTTTTTTTT